>JAPPVO010000032.1:12098261-12407114 GCA_030407325.1 Camellia japonica | reverse complement strand
GCATTGCATAAGGTATGCTAACTGAACATGCCCTAATCTACCATTGTAAGCAGGTAAATAAAAGGGATAGAAAGAAGTGGAGGTTGGAAGACATACACACACTCACCCACACTTATTACAATTATGCCCTCGCTCGGAGGGACCAAAATAATAATACAGATTAATTAACTACGCAAGCTAATTAATTATTACAAATTAACTAAATTAACAAATTTAATTAAAGCAGTAAACCCCTCGGGGAGAGGGCCGGATGTGGCGCGTGTTCGGGACTTGCTCGGAATCGTACCGCCATGCCCAGCTTGCCTCTGTTTCCCCTGCTATCCTCCTCAGAAAATTGCCAAAGTCCCAGAAATGCCTCTCAGGGCACTGGGGAGTACCACCGGCTGGGGCAGAGCACCACCGGCTGAAGAAGGAGGCCACCGGCACAGAATTGTTCCATCGGCTGGGAAAACACTGCCGGTCGGCACTAAAAAGTGCCGGTCGGCACAAAATGTTCTGCAGATCCTGCAACTCACAGCAGCAGAGGACAAACTATGCATGGCAAGGCAATTCAAAGCATTTATGCACCAAACACACTCCCTATCATGTTTGTGACTCAAGGGGGGGTATGTGCCTCGATTCCCGGACCACCAATCACGCATTTCCATGCATGATGGCCCTAAGAACCAAGAGTGCAAATTTGATTTCAAATGCATGCAAATCACATAGGCACAAAGGGTGCCAAACCTCTATCAAACTCACTTCAAGAGACTTGGCATGCATGTCAATGTGATGAAGCCCTAAGCATGTTAACTAGGCATGCAACATGGACAATGCAAGGTGCTCATGCAAGCATGCAAACAAGCATATAAGGCAAGCATGAAAACCAATGAAATGATAGACTTAGACATGAATTAGGCGACTCAAAAAGGCCTAAAATTAGTAGCCAAATGCTAAGTCATGAGGGCCAAATACACATGCACATATACGCATGTTAAGGCACCAACACTTAAGCATAACAAACAACATTCAAGCACACTTGAAATGAGTTAAACATGGATTACTAGCATGCACATAAAACTCTGAAAATCATGCAAAACTTGATGCCAAATCATGCTACCAAGCAAGCTAAACATGCAACAAAAGGTCCAAGTACTTAAAACAAGCCATGAAGGCTTAAACCAAGGCCGAGTCTACCAAACCTCACAAGGCTAAAGGGGCTCAAAACAGGTCACAAGCAGACCTAAACAAAGCCTAAGGAGCACCTAGATGGCATCTAAGAGGCTCAAGCACAAAGGCGTGCAACATGACCAAAACATGGAGCATTCAACACATGCTTTTAAAGCATTAAAGAAGCAACTAAAGCATGCATACAAGTACACCAAGGTCGAAATACCATGAATACGTTTAAATGGTTCCAAACCATTAAAAGGAGGCAAGCAAGGCACGCTACATACTCATACTCTTATGGCCAACGAGCCAAACACAAAGAGGCTACAAAATCATGCTAAGATTGACCAAAACAACTATGGACAGAGCTAAAGCATGGTAAAATAAGCTTACAAGCTTCATGGATCTAAGCCTAAAACATGCTAGAAACGAAGGCACACTACCTAGACATGTTAAGGCATCAAAAGGCATTACAAGGCAACCATGCTAAGCATGCATGAGGGACCTAAACCAACTTGAAATCATGTTATAACATGGCAATATAAGCATGGGAAATAAGTCAAACATGCTCAACACACACTCAAGCATGAAGCTCCATAAGGAAGCAAAGTTTGCCCTTTTCAAGGACACCAAGGAGAGGGGGTGGCCCTCTCCTTCTTGAGACTTCAAGGCATGCTCTTCACCACTGAAATCCCTCAAGATTTCAGTGGTGAAGAGATCCTATCACCAAAATCTCGGATCTCTCACAAAATAGCACAAAAAGTGCCTTTTTCAAGGCCTAAGGGTGGTTAAACCTACCCAAACCACTAAACACTCTTAATATACAACAAAGAGGGTTAAAAAACAGAACTTTTTTGTGCCAAACACTAAGCTCAAAAACTGTGTTAAACTAGGCAAAAATGGAGTGCAAAAATGGGGTAAATAAAGTAAGTTTCTTACCCTTGAAGCTTTTCTTCACAAAGGTTGGAGTTGTTGGTTCCTTGAGCTCCAAACCAGTCAAGAACACTAAAAACCAGCCCTTAGAACCTCAGTTGCAAGGAGAAGGTGAGACACTAGGTGTTTGTGTGCAATAGTAAGGCACAAAACACCTAGACACACAAGAGAAGGATAGAGATAGAAGGTGTATGCAACTCAAACCCTAGAAAAACCAGAGCTTCTCTCTCTCTTTTCCCCTCTAACTCTCTAAATTTTGCTAACCCTTGAGCCAAGAGAAGAGGCTTCTCCTTATAGGCAACAAAGACTTGCAAACTAAGTCATCCAAGGGCCCATCCCTCCATACACGTGTATGGAGGAGAAACAAGAGCTAAACAGCTGTCTGAAAATATCTCAGAAAGCAGCTGTAAAGTAGCCGGCTGGGCAAAATGGTCATTTCGCCAAAAAGAGTGCCGACCGGCACAAAATAGTGCCGACCGGCACAATATAGTGCCGGTGGAAACAACAGCCAGCCGGTGGCCTCTAGCCACAGCCGGTGGTGTGTGGGGATGCCTCACAAGGCATTCCCTGCCCCTCCAAGGCAAAGCACAAGTGTTTGGTGCAAAACCAGACACAAACGGTCGAGTTCGGAGGTCCTGAGGCAAGGCGCGTAGCCGAGAACTCCGGGAACTCCAAACGAACACAAACATGGATAATCACCGAGTGTTCAAGCGGTGACGTCCAAGTCTCGAGGACGGTCAAAAATGGGGTGTCTACAGTTGCCCCTCTTTGACAGAACTCGGAAGTCATAACAATGACGGGAGTGAATGTCAAAGCCCAGAGACGACCCGTTTTTGACAAGGCCGAAGACTTGGACAAACATACAAAGCGCAAATGGTTGAACTCGCAAGCTGCCTACGTATCCCTTAAGGAATCAAACCAGCGTAGTTCAAGTACAGGCATACAAGCCGTAGATAAGGTATGCGCCCGTAGGCAGGGGCAAGATGCAACTGATGATGCAAAAGGCCGAGCATAACTTATGATCATGCAAAGAAAGCTGTAATGAAGCACACATGCGACAGTTATAAGCTAGCATGCACCAATCTACACTACAATGCAGAAAGGATGTAAGAGAATTATGCAATTCTCAAAACGTCTCACGCGGAGGATACAATACCTGTGCGGCTCGTCCGGTTGCACCGGCCTCAAATGAGCCGTACATACAATATCGTGCCTGAAAAGAAAGCAAACTTAACAGGTACAATATTGTTAGCAACATGCATGACATATGCAATGCGAATGCTAAATAATATGCAAAATATACAAAACTATGTATGAATAATGCAACTAATATGCAATGCATTGAATAATGCAAACTACGTGCATATGAATCAATAATGCAAAATAAATAAACTATGATTCAATAAGAAATAACGACAATACAACGAAACGACACGATACAATCATAGATTGAAACCGGAACGGTTCGAAACCACACGAATGTCAATAGATTGTGGAGGTGACAAGTCCGTCTCCATAGAACGATGTCTGATCTACGAGTACTTCGCACGGACCAAGAACAAGTATTGGGTGGAATGACATAAGTGGGGAAACGACCGCTGGGGAGAGAATAATGATCCTAATAATGCCGGACGCAATAACTACACTACAATGTAATGGAAATGGATACAATGGATATGGCACGCGGGCCAAACCGTATTTAGCCTAGGAAAGGCATGTACGCATACAAACCGTATCTAACACAGAACGGTGCCGCTACCCTCAAGGCTCGGACACAAAAGCTCGACAACTGTGTTTTGACACGAGAAATATGGGCACATACCAGACCAAGCTCAACAAGGAAGGGCGCAAGCCATAGATGGAGGTGATGCAATGAATGCATGCAAGCTACAATGCAATGGATATGGATACAAGGGATATGGCACGCGGGCCAAACCAAATCTTGCCTAGGAAAGGCACGCACACATACAAACCATGTCTAACACAGAAACGGTGCCGCTACCCTCAAGGCTCGGACACAAAAGCTCGACAACTGTGTTTTGACACGAAAATATGGGCACATACCAGACCAAGCTCAACAAGGAAGGGCGCAAGCCATAGATGGAAGTGATGCAATGGATGCATGGATACAGAAAATGCATGACAAATGCACTATACTACAATGAAATGCATGACATATGCATGTGTTTTTGTTTTTTTTTGTTTTTTGAAATGCAATGCATATGCAGTATTTACAAATGATGCATGACGATGCATGATGATGCAACGGCTACGATTGCAGCTTTCCCTATCTTACCAACAGGGCGATATACTAGGTTGGTTCAGTATCCAGAATTGAGGCGTAAACACGCCGCCTCAACCTATGGGGCTTCCATACAGATTTCAAGCCGAGGGTACACCCCCTGGGTATTTAAACCAGACTTTAGTCTCGGAAATTCCGAACCTTTGCGTTCTAGGCATAAGCCGTTCAAACTCTAGTTTTCACCGTCCCAGTTGGTCTTCCAGGAACTCACCGCGAACACAGGCAGGTGGCTTTGCCAGACCACCGAAAGTCGTTCGGGCACGACAAACACCAAAGGAATTGCACCTTCAGAGGATTTAAGGTCTCCTAGACCGTGCGCGTTTAAGGTCTCGCCAGACCAGGGGGCAACGATTACACAACACTTTAAGTGAGTGTGATGCGAATGAGACACGCATGCGGATGCAAATAGGGCAAACGAGACGCGCGTGCAATGAGGTGCGCGTGCCTCAAAGGATGGAAAATGAAGTGCAATGAGGTACGCGTGCCTCAAAGGATGGAAAATGAGTGCAATGAGGTACGCGTGCCTCAAGGATGGAAAATGGAGTGCAATGAGGTACGCGTGCCTCAAGGAGATGCAGAACAATGCGAGTGCGATACGCATGCCGCACGAAACGTAAATCAAGGCATGATGTGCGAGGCAATGTATGTATTGAGGTACATGACAATGCGTGAAAATGCTTGTAATAAAATGCATGATAATGCATGACGGTGTAATGCAACGCACCGATCAGTGTGATGAATGTATGCAACGCACACGGGGCAACTTTTGAATCTTGTAAAAGACAAAAGGATACGAAAGGATACAATCCTTGCTTGAATCTCAGTGCCACGCACAGAAGACACGGTCCGAGGTCAAAACGGAGGCCGGTTGAGCATCGGGGATGCACTTTCTTGCATTTTCTTGAGCTATGAAGACCCAAAACCCCTTACTTTGCCTAAACAAGACCTTGGGAACACCACCGGCTGGGTGGGGTGGTCACCGGCTGGCCACCGGCTGCAGAAACAATTCATCGGCACAAAATTGTGCCGACCGGCACAAAAAAGTGCCGACCGGCAGAAAATGCCTGATCGGGGGCAGTTTTGCCAATTTGCCTCGGGTTTTATAAAATAGGGCTTGAAACCCTATTCCTTTCACTTTGCTACCGCCGAAAACTCCTCCTCTCTCTCTCTAGAGTGTTTTCCTTTCGATTTTTCGCCGATTTCTCCGCGTTTCACGCCCATTTTCTCGTCGGATCCGCGATATTCTTCGCGTTTCGGACATTTTCGACCGAACAAAACTTCGTTTCGGTGCACTTTTCGCCATTTTCGCCTTTTTGGGACTTGTTCCCCTCGATATTCTCTACATTTCCGTGCATTTTCCTCTTCCGGCCTTCCCGGCCATTTCCGACCCTCTCGGGGTTGACTTCCCAGTTGACTTTTCGCATTCCGGCCCGTTTTCCTTCTTCCGGCTATTTTTCTCATCTCCATTGCTATGGCCGATGATATTCCACACGTCGGGACTCCCCCGGACCACGAGATGGATCCCGGGGTCGAGCTCCTCCCGCTGGGTGAGCGTCCCTTTGACCCGGCGACCTACCGCCCGGCGATTCACGTGCTACCACCCGATGGACTCCGCCACTTCCGCGACTTCGACAGGGCTTTGGACCCGGAGCTTCTGCTGCGCGAGCCGGCCACTCATTTGTCCTTTGGCGCCTCCGAGGTAACACCCTTATCTTTGCTTCATTTTCTGTAATGTAGGATTTCCTGTCAACTGCCGTAGCTAACTGAACCCATTATCTGTTTAGTTCTGATGTACTGTACTGTAGTTGATCGTAGACAAACTCATAACCGACATCTGTTTAGGACCGACGCACATGCACACACACTGCACTAGTCTGAATCACCCAAACACACGGCACACATTGCACTGCCAATTCACCGACACCCGGTGTTTATTTGAATCTGAAAACTCGCACGCATGCTAGATTTGCACAAAACTACACCAACACGCGGACACATCACACGTTGTAGTTTACTGAAACATACCGAGACCTGGCTTCTATTTGAACTGCGAAAAACACGCATACATGCTGTTTACACTGATCCCCATAGGAGCACTGACATATCACAGACCGTAGCCCACCCACTGGTACGCTGAAACCCGATGTCTGCTTGAATCTGAAAAATGTGCACGCATGTACGAGGTTTACACTGGAGCATCCAAAACACACTGACGCATCACGCGCTTGTAGTTTACTGTAAGCACACCGGTACCCGGTTTCTGTTTGAATTTTAAAAAAATCTGCACGCATACCAGATTTGTACCGACTGCATATCTTCATATGGCTTCGCAATTTCTTGACTACAGGGAGACTCCCATACTCTCCGCGGGTATGGGAACGTCGTCGCTCGCGACTGGTACGCCGCGCTGCCTGACGCCGTTAGCCGCATTGTAGATCGGGCCGGCTTTGGCACCTTCTGCAGGGGACTCTCCAGGCTCTCTGCTTGCAGACCTCTTCTTGCCGCCCTGGCAGAGAGGTGGTGGGACACCACCGATTCATTTCACTTATCAGCGACTGGGGACATGACGATGACCCCTTACGACTTCTCGATGCTCACCGGCATCGGGGTGGGGGGTGATCCGATCCCCTTCGATACAGACATGGATGAGTGGATTGCCGCTCAGATTTACTTGCTCGGCGAGGTGCCGCCACTTGCTCGTCCAGGGTTCGTCCGCTACTCCTGGTTCGAGGTGCAGTTCCGAGTGCAGCCCGTGCTGGTGGACGCAGCTCCGATGACCCAGGAGGCCGCTGAGAGATATGCGCGCGGCTTCCTCATGTTCTTGCTGGGGACCACCCTGTTTGCCGACCGGGCGAACACAGTGCCCCTCTGCCTGCTCAGCGCTTTGGTGGACGTCGAGAGGATTGTGCAGTATGACTGGGGGGGCGCGGCTTTGGCCACCCTTTACGGTTATATGAGCTCAGTCTCTCGTGGCAGTGGACAGCTGCTAGGAGGCTACTGGCGAGCCTGGGAGGTATGTCTTCTTCTCTACTTTATATTTCTGCTCTATACTTTCTGTATTTTGTACATTGCACACACTGTAGTCTGTATACTGTACACACGGCACACACATACTCCGCTTTACACTGACTGCACGCTGTTCACGCTGTACACTCTGCACAACACAATACACAACACACGGCTCCGTTATTTCTGCTTTATTCTGCATCCTGCTTAATCTAATAGTCATACTGACGTCTGTTTTGCAGCTGTGGGTGTACGCCTACTTCCCCAGACTAGAGCCAGTGCCAGAGGCGGAGACCCCTCTGGTCGTCCCCTTCTCTCGCCGTTACGACGGGCGATGCGTCCGGAGGCCCCGGGACACTTTTAGCTTCTTCCGCCGTTTCTTCGACACCATCACCCCCACTGAGGTATGTTTTACTTACAGTTCGTTTAAGCTTCGCTTTCAAACGTACATTACTATATCAGTAGATAATCAACTGTATTTCATTTCAGGTTACCTGGCAGCCGTGGGCTCCACTACCAGCGGTGATACGAGATCGGTATGCCGGCGCCATCGAGACCTCGCGCTACCGGATTCTCCTGGAGGGCCCGGTCTGTCGGGCCTGGTACCTGGGTGAGCGTTTCATACGCCAGACCCTAGGGTTGCCGGAGCAGATAGTTCCGATCCTTCCTCCCGAGCGCATGAGGGAGACTGAGGGGTACAGCTTCCAGCAGATGGAGGACTACACCCTTGGCTGGGCCGTGGACGTAGATGCCGACAGGGGCGAGGGCGACTACTCAGAGTACGTCCGGACCTTCTTGATGCGGCCTTTGAGCGGTGGCCGTCGAGTTGATCCAGCGAGACCTGCGGCGCCAGCGGCCCGGGCAGAGGCAGGAGCAGGGGTGGGGTCGTCACAGAGAGCCCGAGCTCGCGGCAGGAGGGGAGTGCAGAGGGGACGAGGGACGGGCTGGCCCGCTCTGCCTACCATGCTGACATACAGGGGGCAGAGTGGGGAGACCTACCAGATCCCTTTTGCTCCTCCTCCAGCTGGTCATGAGTTGGCCGGCATTCCCGACTTGCCTCCGGTATGTATTACTTTATTTCTGCATCTTGCATTGTTATTTCATTTCAATTCATTCAAATATCCCACAGAATACTGATGCATTTTAATACTTTTGCAGGCTTCCTCCGAGTATACCCGTCAGTCTGTGGAGCTGAATGCCTCCCTGATGGGGATGCTGCAGCGGACTCTCGACGCTTTGGCCGTCTACAGCCTGCCGGTATGTTCTTCTGACCACAGTCTCAAACCATACTCTGTTTCGCACAATCTGCTACACTGCACAAAAATCTGATAAACTGCTCACGGCTTTCATACACTGTACTTATACACTGCATCCTGCACTGATTCACTGTTCACAGCATTCACACACTGTACTCATACACTGCATTCTGTATTGATAAACTGCTCACGGCATTCACACACTGTACTCATACACTGCATTCTGTATTGATAAACTGCTCACGGCATTCACACACTGTACTCATACACTGCATTCTGTATTGATAACACTGTACTCATACACTGCATTCTGTATTGATAAACTGCTCACGGCATTCACACACTGTACTCATACACTGCATTCTGTATTGATAAACTGCTCACAGTTTTCTGATGTGTTTGTTCTTTGTATTTTCAGCCTCCTTTCCCGATCCCTCCAGTGGGTGGCGCTGCTCCAGCTGGGCCTCCCCTCTCTACTCGGGATGGCAGGATATTCCCTCGCACCAGAGGGGGACGTGGTCACGTGGGGAGCAGCTCACGAGCTCCAGTTCCGGGAGATGGTGAGTCGGAGGCGGGGACGGAGTCATTTGCGGAGGAGGCCGGGGACAGCTCGGGTTCGGGCTCCGACAGTGACAGCTCCGACGATGCTCCTGTGCTTTTGCCCAGGAAGAGGGCGAGGACTGATCCTCAGGCATGAGGCCTGCTGCTGATGATGATGATCTTGCTGCTTCTTTTCTTTATTTCTTTTCTTGTACTTTTCTCTTTTTTGTAGATAGAGTACTTTGTACTGCCACCGGCAGATTTTGCTTTCTTCAAAAGTTGTACTTTGAAAGAGATTATATAAAACAAACTTTTTGTCTGAAAAGTGTTTTATTTACATATCTCATACTTCGCACTGCATTGCATCATATTACACCTCAATGTAAACGAAATTTGATTTGTTGTCTGAAAATGGAGCATTTGCACTGTAATAATCGGATAACCAACCAACTAACAGCAAACAACTCATACAAACTGCTGCTCAAACTGAACACAGCCCACATTCCGCTGGGGATTAATCTGCATACAGCCCATAACCCAACACTTGGTCCATTCCGCATACGGCAAACTTTGAACAAACAGCCCAATCTGACAAGCCGGATCACGGCAGGCGGAACTGACTGAAATTGAAACACACTCGGATGTCCCAAATTTTCCATTTCTTCTCTTACCTCGCATGGATGTAGAGAATGGCACGGCATTCTGAGCACAGACGATTTTGAGGTAAAGAGAGGCTTTTAACCTGGGTATCGAGCCTACAACTGGACACCGCCGGAGAACTCAAGTACAGAAAGTAAAAGGCACACGACCTAAACACAACGAGACACACTCGGAAAAGACTCAAAACTAAGTTGAGACTAACAAACCAAAAGACACGACACGGACGTGTTTGAAAACAAAAGATCTTGAGGAGCCAATTCTTCCGGGCAGGTTTCTCACCCTCTCTGATTTATGATTCTCGCATCACTCGGCCCTCGAGCTCGGTTTTTCTCACAAGACCTCCTTCTCACTTTTCTCTCGGCTTACACCTCTCTATTCTTTATTCTCTCATTTTCCATCCCTCCCCTGAGTGGTTGATAAATGAATAGGAAGCGGCGGATTCATGCCCGATACAGCTAACTCGCGGCTATTTCTTCTGGTAGATAGAGCGCCTTTCTGGCAAATGCGTGCTGACGGTGGGGGGAAGACAGGATACCTGGCTCAACTGTGCCCCTAGTTCATTACTCTGACCATTCTTTGTTTTCTTTCTAAAACAGTTTTGATCAAAAATGAACGCCAGATTAGCGTGCTTGGGCAATTTTTGATTTGAAAATCATGCAAGTCAGGTTGCAAGCACTGAAAGTTTTCCTTTTGGGTCCAAAAATGGTCCAATTTTGGAAAATGGAATTGTTTTCGAGAAAATAGTCAACCTCAGTAAAAATTTTCAAAAATTATTTTCGCAAACGGTCAATGCTCAACAAGCACAGAACCTACCCTCGAGATTCGCAACCTCGGATCGGAGGCAATTTGGGAAAATTGCCCCTTGCTTGAATGGACGCATGGCAACGGAAAGTTGCCCCTAGTTTGGGCGGCAGCTTACGGCAGCACGTGGCAACGGAAAGTTGCCCCTAGTTTGGACAATGCTGCAGCATGCTCATTTAACGATTGATCACGACCAGGCTCTCGGGCACGGAGAGGACGAAGACGGCCACAAACAATATATGGACACAGTCACCTTGAAGGCGTTGGTGGCTGGGTTTGAGGAGGAAATTGATCACGTAGCTCCAGTCGTTGCAACCGAGATATCAGATTCGGAAGAAGGCATAGGTGATCAAAACCATTACATGAACTGAGACGCTATGAAAGCGTTGAGGGCTGGACTTCAGGATGAAGTTGCCTACGTATCCCAAACATGGGAATCAAGCCTTACGTAGTTCCGGTTAAGGTACTCTCGGGTATTTAACCTTCACTATTTTTAGGCTCTTACTTTTGCCAAGGCGCCCGATGCGGGTTTTCGACCTTGCGAGCTATATTCTTCTTTCTTTTCTTCTTTTTCTTTTGTATTTTCATTTTTTATTTCTTTTGCTATACATATTTTTCTCTTTTTTTGTATTTTTCTTCTTCTTTTCCTTTGCTCTAACTTTTGCCTGGACCGCCCTTCCGGGTTTTCGGCCCAGCGAGCCTCTCAAAGGGTAAAAGCGTAGCTTTGTCCATGCCAAATGGTTTTGAGATTGAAGCCTCCCCTCTTCCGGGAGAATGACTGTTGCAGTGCTTTGCAGGAGATTCCATCATGATTGCTTTGCAAACTTCTTTTGGTGAAATCTAATCTTTTGCTCCGATTACGGTGCCTCTTGATCGAGGGCTGCTTCGAGTCTGGCCTCACGGGCCTTGCATTGATAACTAAATTCTGGATGCCGGTCCCAGGTTTGGAAAATGAAGGGTCGAGTTACGAGGCTGAGAGCGATCCTAAGCTGCGCAATCTCAAGAGCGATTCCACACAGGTCTTCGCAGAACTGCGCAAAACATTTTGTTTTTGAAAGTTTTTAAGGAGGCGACGAATCGCTCGTACCGAAGACAGTGTGGAACCAGTCTGGATTAAGCCAGGGTCCTTCTCAGTACTCACGCTAACAAGCATGATTTGAATCATTAAGGGCTTAGCATGCCTCTCTTTCTTTCAAAATGATCAAAACTTTGTAAAACCCGAGGAATTCCTTCCTCTTCGTTTTCACCGCAGTGCTTAAAAGGTTTTGCAAAACTTAGGTCAAAGCAATAATTTTTAAGGTACAAAAGAGCAGGTGGAATGCGCTGTCACCCCATTCGAATTCTCTGGCACAACTAGCCCAACACAATCAATAAACATGGAAACACGGTAGCCACGGCTGTTTCATTCAGGTTCCCCGGATGTAAATTGGCTCCAGCAGAGGCAGACCCAAAAAGAAAGCAAAAAGAAGTAATTACAAAACAAAACGGTGCTTGAGGCAACAACCCCGAAGTCACCTTGTATTCTATACAAAAGAGGGACTGACTCATTACAATTAGACAGACCCTTAAGCAAAAGGACTGACTCAAAACAATGAGACAGACTCAAAACAAGACAAAAGACTGACTCGACACCCAAGTCAGAACGTGCAAAACCAAGATTCACGGATGCCCAAAAATGCGTGCCAAACGCCACATCCAAAAATGTACCAAGCACTGCCCGCAGGCGGTTCATCTGCTGATTATATACTCACGGTATCTGTGTCCTCCGTATCTGTGTCCTCGTATTCCAAGAACTCTGTAGTGATTGATTTGGCCGAGGTGGGCGGGAGGATAATCTTGTTATCAATCAAATCTTGTACCTCGTGACGGAGGCGGAAGCAGTTATCAGTAGCATGGCCAGACTGTTGGTGGTACGCACAGTACTGAGTGGCATCATGGCCTGCTGGAAGGGGTTTGGGGAGTGGCCTAGGATCGAGGGGTGTAAGATGCCCCTTTTTGGTCAAGATCAGGAGTGCCCTAGACAAAGGCATGTAAAGAGGATGGAAGGCCCTGCGCCCTCGGGGCAGGTACTTTGGAGCCTGAACGCTCTTGCTAGATGCACTAGCGAACGGGTCAGCGGGTGCGGCCTTAGATTTCTGATTCTTTCCGAATGCAAGGCTGGGAGCGGGAAGAACTGTCTTGGCATGACGGGGCCTGTCCCGATTCTCTGATTGACTGGAACTGCCCTCAGGCGGAATGGGGAAAGCATCTTCCACAGCTTTTGACATAATTGCGGATATCTGTTGCCTGTTCATTCCCCCGGCTTTCAAAGCCTCCACTGCCCACAGCAGTTGTTCAGTGGGATCGGCATCTGCCTTCATCTTGTCTTTTCCTCTGGTTTCGGCCTGATTTGTTGGCGGCGCCTCGCTGCCATAGTTGGAGGCCATCTCCGGTTGACTCAATTCAATCACAATTCGGCCTAACAGCGGGGGCTCCTGAGGTACAAAGCTCCCGGCATACGGTGCGGCTGGTGGTGGAGCTGACATTCCATAAACAAGGTCCGCCATAGACCTTTGGAGATCACCGATCATCCCCATTAATTCGAAGGTAGTAGGCTCCCGAGCCTGATATAGCTGAGGGGCCCAAACTGGGTGCGCAGCCGGTGATCTGGGCGGATGCGGCATGTCAACGGCAGTCTCATCTTGTAGGGTGATCCCCTGATTCAATGCGGCCGTCATGACCACAAGTTCTTCTGCATTCTGCGTCATGTTCAGTCCTGCCTCAGCAAGAAGACACTGGCTATTCTGGCTCAACTCTCTGGATATCCTGAACCCCCTTGAAACGAAAAAAAACAAGCAGTATTTCAGCCCCAGACGGATCAAACACGGGTGTAACCGAACAACGGTACTATACTGCTGATTACTGTTCCCCAGACTCACTGTTCAAAACCGAACCGGTACCCGCAGATATAACTGATTCTCAACAATACTGGTGCCGGTGCCCTCGGGCTGGATACCCAAACTTGCAAACTGACATGTGTGTTCCTGTGGAGATACACTCTAAAAGCACATAGCAAGTAAATGAGAGCCAATACACCCCTATGTTGGGGTAGGGTTTCCCTGTCCTATTTTGTCAGGAGCTAGGGTTTCACTACGCACGCAGCGGTTTCAAACAACCTATATCGGGTAAAGCAACCTGTCCTAGTTTGGAATGGTCACTATGGATTCCGAATATGCACTAGGTCGAATGGTCAAAAGAGGGTGCCCCGGTAAAAACCGGGGTTTGTGTTCCCATACTGGCAGAGCCCGCAACCGGTCAGCCTTATGGACATGCCTTGATAAGACAAGCCTCCGGCAAACCGCTCAGGAATAGCAGATGGCCAACACGGTGTCCTAGGCGCACCAATGCACATGCAATGCAAAGAAACACATAAGTGTAATCAAAACAGGATATCACGAGTTCGAGTCAAGCTCTCTAAAATCCCCAGCAGAGTCGCCAGAAACTGTAGCACGTCCGCGGGGGACCTCGGCTACAGTTCGGACTCTTCTTTTTGTGTGTTGCGGTTCTAAATCTGAACCAAAGAGTCCAACTCTGGCAAATCGTTTTGAGAAAAACAGATTTTGTAAAGAAGTGCCAAACATGGACTGCTTTGCCAGATTACAGAGTCGCCACCTAAATATTTTTAAAATGGGAAATTTAGGAAACCCTGACTCGGTGCCGAAGGCCACGTGTCCGTCATCACCAAATGTCTCGGCTCGGGAGCTTGGGTACGATCGGGGAAGGTCAGCTATGAGCACCCCCTTTCGCCCGGTCCGAAGACCGGCCTCTACTAACCGTGATATCCATTTTTGAAAACATTACATGTTCTTATTCCGGTTATTAGCCTAGAATTACTATGTGATGCGCACAACACAAAAGTATAGACTAGATTGCCTAACTTGGAAATAAACATTGCATATCCGTTTTGCCTCGAAAAACGTGTTAGATTTTGCTACTCGTAAGTAGGCTAAAATACGGATTTCAATGAGTTGTTCCAACTCAGGCAATCCAACCTCTACCCACAGGCATTCAAACAGTTTATCTCACCTAAGCACTTAGCCGCATGGCAATCATACTGTCATGGCAAACATTCACACGCATGCGATATGCTGAAGCGTAAAAACTTACATCGTACTCCGTGCCAAAACAGTAAACTAGTTAGCAAACATGCATGTCCCTAGTTCATGTTAAGATGACTAATGCAACACAGGCATAGATGCAATCTAGAGTAGGCTCGGCTAACCCTAAGCATGGCATGTGAAATGCACGTAGCACGTATTCAATTTGGAATTGAAAGTTACGATGCAGTTTGTATGATGTACCGAGCCCGGTGCATGTAAACAAATGCATGAATGCACGCATGCATTGCATAAGGTATGCTAACTGAACATGCCCTAATCTACCATTGTAAGCAGGTAAATAAAAGGGATAGAAAGAAGTGGAGGTTGGAAGACATACACACACTCACCCACACTTATTACAATTATGCCCTCGCTCGGAGGGGCCAAAATAATAATACAGATTAATTAACTACGCAAGCTAATTAATTATTACAAATTAACTAAATTAACAAATTTAATTAAAGCAGTAAACCCCTCGGGGAGAGGGCCGGATGTGGCGCGTGTTCGGGACTTGCTCGGAATCGTACCGCCATGCCCAGCTTGCCTCTGTTTCCCCTGCTATCCTCCTCAGAAAATTGCCAAAGTCCCAGAAATGCCTCTCAGGGCACTGGGGAGTACCACCGGCTGGGGCAGAGCACCACCGGCTGAAGAAGGAGGCCACCGGCACAGAATTGTTCCATCGGCTGGGAAAACACTGCCGGTCGGCACTAAAAAGTGCCGGTCGGCACAAAATGTTCTGCAGATCCTGCAACTCACAGCAGCAGAGGACAAACTATGCATGGCAAGGCAATTCAAAGCATTTATGCACCAAACACACTCCCTATCATGTTTGTGACTCAAGGGGGGGTATGTGCCTCGATTCCCGGACCACCAATCACGCATTTCCATGCATGATGGCCCTAAGAACCAAGAGTGCAAATTTGATTTCAAATGCATGCAAATCACATAGGCACAAAAGGGTGCCAAACCTCTATCAAACTCACTTCAAGAGACTTGGCATGCATGTCAATGTGATGAAGCCCTAAGCATGTTAACTAGGCATGCAACATGGACAATGCAAGGTGCTCATGCAAGCATGCAAACAAGCATATAAGGCAAGCATGAAAACCAATGAAATGATAGACTTAGACATGAATTAGGCGACTCAAAAAGGCCTAAAATTAGTAGCCAAATGCTAAGTCATGAGGGCCAAATACACATGCACATATACGCATGTTAAGGCACCAACACTTAAGCATAACAAACAACATTCAAGCACACTTGAAATGAGTTAAACATGGATTACTAGCATGCACATAAAACTCTGAAAATCATGCAAAACTTGATGCCAAATCATGCTACCAAGCAAGCTAAACATGCAACAAAAGGTCCAAGTACTTAAAACAAGCCATGAAGGCTTAAACCAAGGCCGAGTCTACCAAACCTCACAAGGCTAAAGGGGCTCAAAACAGGTCACAAGCAGACCTAAACAAAGCCTAAGGAGCACCTAGATGGCATCTAAGAGGCTCAAGCACAAAGGCGTGCAACATGACCAAAACATGGAGCATTCAACACATGCTTTTAAAGCATTAAAGAAGCAACTAAAGCATGCATACAAGTACACCAAAAGGTCTGAAATACCATGTTAAATGGTTCCAAACCATTAAAAAGGAGGCAAGCAAGGCACGCTACATACTCATACTCTTATGGCCAACGAGCCAAACACAAAGAGGCTACAAAATACATGCTAAGATTGACCAAAACAACTATGGACAGAGCTAAAGCATGGTAAAATAAGCTTACAAGCTTCATGGATCTAAGCCTAAAACATGCTAGAAACGAAGGCACACTACCTAGACATGTTAAGGCATCAAAAGGCATTACAAGGCAACCATGCTAAGCATGCATGAGGGACCTAAACCAACTTGAAATCATGTTATAACATGGCAATATAAGCATGGGAAATAAGTCAAACATGCTCAACACACACTCAAGCATGAAGCTCCATAAGGAAGCAAAGTTTGCCCTTTTCAAGGACACCAAGGAGAGGGGGTGGCCCTCTCCTTCTTGAGACTTCAAGGCATGCTCTTCACCACTGAAATCCCTCAAGATTTCAGTGGTGAAGAGATCCTATCACCAAAATCTCGGATCTCTCACAAAATAGCACAAAAAGTGCCTTTTTCAAGGCCTAAGGGTGGTTAAACCTACCCAAACCACTAAACACTCTTAATATACAACAAAGAGGGTTAAAAAACAGAACTTTTTTGTGCCAAACACTAAGCTCAAAAACTGTGTTAAACTAGGCAAAAATGGAGTGCAAAAATGGGGTAAATAAAGTAAGTTTCTTACCCTTGAAGCTTTTCTTCACAAAGGTTGGAGTTGTTGGTTCCTTGAGCTCCAAACCAGTCAAGAACACTAAAAACCAGCCCTTAGAACCTCAGTTGCAAGGAGAAGGTGAGACACTAGGTGTTTGTGTGCAATAGTAAGGCACAAAACACCTAGACACACAAGAGAAGGATAGAGATAGAAGGTGTATGCAACTCAAACCCTAGAAAAACCAGAGCTTCTCTCTCTCTTTTCCCCTCTAACTCTCTAAATTTTGCTAACCCTTGAGCCAAGAGAAGAGGCTTCTCCTTATAGGCAACAAAGACTTGCAAACTAAGTCATCCAAGGGCCCATCCCTCCATACACGTGTATGGAGGAGAAACAAGAGCTAAACAGCTGTCTGAAAATATCTCAGAAAGCAGCTGTAAAGTAGCCGGCTGGGCAAAATGGTCATTTCGCCAAAAAGAGTGCCGACCGGCACAAAATAGTGCCGACCGGCACAATATAGTGCCGGTGGAAACAACAGCCAGCCGGTGGCCTCTAGCCACAGCCGGTGGTGTGTGGGGATGCCTCACAAGGCATTCCCTGCCCCTCCAAGGCAAAGCACAAGTGTTTGGTGCAAAACCAGACACAAAACGATCGAGTTTGGAGGTCGTGAGGCAAGGCGCGTAGCCGAGAACTCCAGGAACTCCAAACGAACACAAACATGGATGATCACCGAGTGTTCAAGCGGTGACGTCCAAGTCTCGAGGACGGTCAAAAATGGGGTGTCTACAGCGAGCGAAGAGGGAGGGTAGGGAAGAAGAAGAACACGGGGCGAGAGAGAGATAAAGAGGGAATGTGGTGGGTGAGAACAGAGAAGGGATAGAATGGAGGGGAGACGTGGGTAAGTGTGAAGCTTATTGTTTAGGCAGTAAGTAAATGTAGATATATACTTAGGATTGATATATACCTAAGGGGGTCATCTCAGCTGTCCATCTAAATACATAAATGAATCATGACCATTAAAATGTCCTAGTAGGACAACTGTCTCTAGGATAAATTCAAAAACCCTCTTCCCTTATTATATAGATAGTTGAATATGAAAATGAATCTGTTCAATATATATAAATATGAATGAGACTTATATGAATACTATTACAACCACCTTGTGAATGTGGCACATCAGATATTCAAAGCTGACCCTAGCCCAAGGCTAGACTCCCAAATTTTGATAAATTTTAAGGGCTCCAAATATTTTTAAGTTTTATGGTATTAGTAGATTTAAAAAAAAAAAAAAAAGAAGCTCAAATCAACTCATGTTTTCACAATCAGTAGCGGAGGCAGGAAATCAGAAGGGACACTTTGGTGGTTTAAGATGTTTTAAATAAGTATACTTTTTGAATTTTTATAAAAAAAAAAATATGTAGAAAAGTGGAGAAATTGGGTATGAAAGTAGAGAGGAGATGTTTATTGTTGTGATCCAAATAAGTGCATGTATGCAAAAAAAGTGCACTTTTTTAGTGCATGTCAAACACATACTTATTAATTAGAACTTTAATTTTTTTTTCCATAATCAACAATAAGAATGTAATAATAATTTTTGAATTAATATTAAGTACAAAAATTTAAATAAATTATTACAAAAGTATTTCACATAAAATTTTACAATTATCTTCGAGTCAAATTGAAAAGAAAGTATTGCGTGTAATTAATGTATCATAGGCAGTGTAAAAAAGTCATATTTTAAATCTTAAAATAAATTATATAATGGTAAGATAAATTAAATTTTTACAAAGTTTGAATAAAAATTTCATATAATAGTGATATCAAATCATCATTGACACATGATATCACCAACTAATAATAAGCAACACATGAAGAGTAAACTCCACATGCAAATATAACTAACACTTTAGTATTTTTTACATATATATAATGAGATTAATTATATTTGTATATCAATAATGATAGATATTACCTTTATATTGAGATTTTTTCACAAAATTTTCAAATATAAAAATATAATTTGTTGTAGTTACTTCATTTTCAATAAGATAATTACTATTGTTCTCATAAATTTAAAAATGTCATTGACATTTTATTTTAAATATTATTTTTGTTTAAAATTTTATTTATATATATGCAAAAAAATAAAAATACAAGGGGACACGTGACCCCCGGTCATCATGTGGCTCTACCACGGTTCACAATCGAAATTAAAGGTCTTTAGAGCATTTCCAACTCTTTATATATATATATATATATATATATATATTATATTTATTTTTGATTTATTGTTTTTAATAGATTATATAGATTTGAGTAAAAAATTTGATTTGATATGAATTATTCCGACTCTTTCATCAATTTTTTATGAAAATCTTTCCACAAATTTTCTTCAAAATTTATTTTTAATATCTTTTTAAATTTTCATCAAATTCAAATTTGATAAATTCTAGATTTGATTTAAAAAAGATTTTTCTCTTTTAAAGACTAAATTAAAAAAATATATATTTATAGATCTTATTCATTCCAAGTGTGACTTGCATTATATTAATTTTGAATTTGCATTATACACATTTAGAGTAAAATATTTAAATGAATGATTTATTATTATTATTATTATTTATACATAAAGGGTCCCAATTTTAAGATTCTGCCTTAGGCCTTGAAAATCTCAAGACCGACCCTGTAGATATGATGTAAAAATATGGTGAATGTAGACTTGTTGACATAATAAATATCATGATATCATTTTTTTAAATAATGATATAAAAAATTATACATAATTATAAAATGATGTAATTTAATATGAACTTTTCACTGTAAAATAAAGCACCTATGAAGATGCTTTTTATTTATAACATTATTTTTGTGATTTTTTTTTTTTTGTATAAATTTTATATATAAATAAAAGTCTCTATATAAAAAAAAGGAAGAAAGAAAAACAAGACTTCTTTTAAAACATAAAATTCTTAATTCCTTACAAAGCCATTTATTTTTTTGGTTTCTCAAGAAGAATAATTTTGTCTCCTCTCTATTTAATTGATTGAAAATCGCAATCTTGTTTTCTTCAATGTCAGGGTAAAATTCATTTTACCCTTTTGTGGTTTGAGACAAAAGCATTTTATCTCTTATCGTTCAAATATAGTTAGAAAGTCCCCATGTGATTTTGGACCAAAGTGCAACCATTAACACTGTTAACTAGAGATATGAAAAGACTATAATACCTTCAAATCCTATATTTTTTTTTGTTGTTTTCTTTCTCTCGCCTGTCTCGTACACATAATTTATAATGTCTAATATTAATTCAATTAAATCACAGTACTTATAATTTTTTAATTCTTTATTGCAATCTGCACCATAAAGAATTTGGTAATCCGCACATGGGTTAAACCACAAGGAGATAAAGTGAAATGAGTAATGATACATCCATTGAATTTGGTGTTGCCCGAATTGTCCGAATTTGTATATGCTGGTCGTCCGGATGACAGTGTGATGATCGCGGTTGACGAGGGTGAAGAGCCTGGCCTATTGGCACAAATTTCGGGCGATTTAGGAAAATACAATTCAATGGATCAATCATATTACAAGTTAAATTTACCCTAATTTTATTGAAGAAATAGTATATTAGTGTACCTACATATTGTTCTGTAATTTGACTAGTTTGAATTACTTTGTAATATTATTATATATGACATTCCGGTATATTTATAGTAGATATGCGAAAATTTATTTTGATAAGCATTCTAGAATTTAAAATATGGTGTAATGGCATTGTTGATAATTGATTAAATGTTACCATTGAAAAATATTTATGGCCACGCTATTGTCTACACAAAATCTCCACCAAAAAAGGGTTGGAACATTGCAGGCTAATGAAAGATTTTAGAACCTCCAAAAAGTTTGAGAGAATGCAAAAATAGTGTACACAATTCTAAAATTTGTATAAAATACTCTAGAGTATATTCTAAATAGTTCTAGAAAGGTTGTGGAAGGTTTCAAGAGAATTTCACACAACATATTAATTGTACATTCTAGATTGTTTGGTTACCTTTATAAAGGGGAGGTCTCATTTGACCAAACTAGGATGGCCATTTCTCCTCGCTTAGCTCCACCCTTGCCTCCGCTTGTCTTACAAAAATCTTTCCATCTATTATGCATATGAAGAAAATGTTTTGAGACAACATTACTAAAATAGTTCCCAGATTAATGGATAGTTGTGCTTTACTTTGTTATGATTTTCTGAAGGTTGTTTGCAATAACTTGTATATGTGTTAGACTAGCCTCCTCAACTTCATTGAGCGACAATGACTCCCAAGCAACTTTTGTAGCTGCATGTCCAGGTTCTTTAATAGTGAGGAAAAATTCAAGCCTCTCATAGAATTTCCCATCAATTGTAACCTTAGACCTGAAGTGACTGGCACGAGGAGGGCTGTGGACGCGCCCTAAGGGCCTGGCTTACCACAGTTCGGACTCAAATGTCACGGTTCTGAATCTAATCCCGCAAAGTGCACTGCGAGACCGATAAATCACCAAAGAGTCCAAATCCGGCAAATCGTTTTGGAAAATTGATTTTTAAGAAAGAAGTGCCAAACATGGACTGCTTTGCCAGATACAGAGTCGCCACCTAAATATTTTATTTTGGGGGAATTTAGGAAACCCTGACTTGTGCCTAAGGCCATGTGTCCGTCATCACCAAAGTTGCCTTGGCTCGGGAACTTGGGTACGATTGGGGAAGGTCATCTATGAGCACCCCCGCTCACCCGATCAAAGATCGGCCTGTACTAAACATGATATCTTGTTTTTGAAGACACATGTGTTCTTATTCCGGTTAATTAGCTAGAATTACTATGTGATGCGCACAACACACAAGTATAGACTAGATCGCCTAATTTGGAACAAAGCATCGCATATCCGTTTGTTTGGAAATGGTTTGAAGTTTGCTATTCGCAAGTAAGCTAAAACACGGATTTCAATAAATCGTTCCGATTCAAGTAATCTAACATTCACCCACAAGCATTCAGGCAGTTATATCACATCAGCAATTAGCCTCATGGCAAGCATGCTGTCATGTTAACACTCACACACATGCAAGCTGCTAAAGCGTAAACACTCACAGTGTACTCCGAGCCAAAATAAAGAACTAGTTAGTAATCAAATGCATGATCCTAGCTCATTTTAAGATGGCTAATGCAACACATGCAAAATGCAACTAGAAATAGGCTCGGCTATTATAAGATGGCATATGAGATGCAATACTCCGATACATGTATTCAAGTAATAATTGAAATACAATGCAGTTAGTATGATGCATCGAGCCTGGTGCATGCAATACAGATGAATGGATGCAAACATGCGAGCATAAGGATGCTAAATGAAATGTGCCCTAGAACTAACCATCATAAGTGGCTAAGTAAAAGGGAGAAAGAAGTGGGGTTAGAAGACATGCATCACATACACGCACGCTTATTACAACAATTGGCTCTCTCGAAGGGAGAGACCGAAAGAATAATACAAATCAACTAATTAACTAACTAACAAGCTAATTAATTAATTTCACAACCAAATCGAAATAAATAACTATTCTAAGTTATTAAAACACTGAAATGGCCTTGAGACGAGGGATGAATGCATGCTCGGACGGCTTCGCTCGGAAATCCATTGCCATGCTTCATGTTGCCTCCGTTTACACTGCTCTGTACCTCCGAAAACTGTGCCAACTCCTGTGACACTTCTGAACTACCTTGGGGACATGCTGAGAGTCCATCGGCCCAGAGATAGAACCATCGGCCAAGGAAAACGGGTCATCGACCAAAAATGAGGATCTCGGCCAAATATTGTTAGCCGGCCAGCACTGAAGATGGCCGACCGGCCATCCCTTTCTGCAGAATGCTGTTTTGCTGCAGTAGAGGACAAACAGAACATGGCAATACATTTTCAAGACAATGTATACACAACCATCCTCCCTATCATGTCATGAGCTCAAGGGAGGTTCTCAACCCTCGGACCACCAATCACGCATTTCAATGCATGATGGCCAAAGGAGCCAAGTGTGCAATTTATATCAAATGAAATGCACACAACATATAAGGGGCCCCAACCTCTATCATGCTTAATCAAGAGGCAAGGGATGCATGCTTAATGCTATGCAACCTAGGCATGCAAGCAAGCTAATGCAACATGAGCATGCAAACAAGCAATGTGCAATAGGCATACAACCTAAACAAGTAAACATGCAAGGCATGTAACGACAATGCCAATGACAAACATGCAACAACATGCAATGGGACTAGCATGCAAACATGCAAGGCAACTTAACAAAAAGCATGCCAAATGCAATATAACTCAAGCATGCGACAACATGCAATAGGCCAAGTATGCAATAACATGCAAGGCAAACATGCAACAACATGCGAAAATGGACTTAAACTAATATAGACAGCTCTCAAACATGCCCAAATCAGTGGCCAAAATGCTAAGAAATGAGGGACAAAAGCATATACAAACATGCATGCTAATTGGCCTATCACCTAGGCATGAAGACACAACTCTTAAGCACACTTAAAAGAGTGAAAAGCATGCAAGTGTGACAACACTACATGCTCTGAAATGATGTTAGAAATGATGCCAAATCACACATATAATCATAATCATAGCATGCATAAGGCTTAAAACCTAAGACTAGTCAAGGGACTTGAACCAAAGCTACACAAAGCAAAGGGCATATGGCAAGTATAACCCAAAACAGTCCTAAATCATGTCAAGATGAGCCTAAAACATGCAATGGCCAAGGTCAAAACATGCTAGAAAGGTGGGTTTAAAACATGGAGCATGTAAGGCTACAAAAGGGGGGTTACACTACACCTATCAAAACCAAACATGGTATGATTTAAGCAACCAAAATCAGAGTTATGGCATGTTAGAACAAGACCAAAAACACATTGAAATGTCATCCTAGAAGCCTAAACATGGAGACATACACAATGGTCCATTCATGAGGCATAAGACATCAACTCTTTAAAGCATTAAAGGAGTGATAAGTGCAAGTGTACAAGCATACTATATGGACTGAAATAACATGAAAAGTGATGCCAAATCACTGAAATGACCCAAGTAAAGCGTGCTAGTGACTCGGACACTCAAAGCTAACAAGCTAGATTATATGGTGGCTATACAAAACAATGCAAGCATGACCAAGACAAGGCAAAATAGAACTCTAGCATGGTAAAACAAAGCTAAAAGCTTCATGGAGTTGAGCCAAAATCATGCTAAAATGACATGTTACAACATGATGCATGTGGAGGCAAACAAGAGGATTGCAAGACAAGTATATGAAGCATATAAGAGGCCATCAAACCAACTTGAAACAGAGGTATACTATAGCAAAACAAAGCCTAATATATACTGAAATGAAGCTAAAACAAGCAAAGCATACAAGCTACCAACATAAGCCATTTATGCAAGCATTCAAGACAACAAGGAGAGAGGATGACCCTCTTCTATTTAAGACCTCAAAACCACCTTTCCACCATTGATAAGCCTCTGGATTTCAGTGGTAGAAAGGTCATGCAAAGCTAAGAATAAGGGCCAAAAGAGATGGCCTAAAACAAGGCCTTGGAGGGGGTAAACAACCCCAAACCAAAAAGTGACCTTAAACAAAGGTCTAAAGCAAGTAAAATCAGAACTTTTATTAGTTAAGACTTAAGCTTAAAACAATAAGCTAGATAGGCTAAAAGCTTAAGCAAGAATGCTCACCCTTGAAGAACACTTTCAAGAACAAGGCTCCAGCAACTTTTTCAAGCCTAAACCACCCCAAAAACTCTGAAATCAACTCCCTAGTGCCTCAGCAACAAGAGGATGGTGTTCTAGTGTGTGTTTGTGTACAATAGTAAGACAATACTACACTTTAGAGCACAAATACACACACAAATGTAAAGAGAGGGAGATATAGAGATAGATAGATACAACTCCTCTAACCCTAAATTTCAGAACCTCTGAGAAGGGAGGAGGAGCTCCCTTCTTATAGAAATTCAATTCAAAGCTTCCTAAGCAAGCTAAGCAAAGGGGCAAATCCCTCCATACACGTGTATGGAGGGGGTGAATTATGCATGCCTGTGACAGCTGGCATAAAATATCTGCATAAAGCAGATGAACAGGGTTTAGCCAGAAAACAAGGCCGATCGACCAACACAAGGGCCGGCCGACCAAAAGTAGTGCCGATCGGCCAACACTTTTGGCCGATGACAAGAAAACAAGGCCGATGGCTTCAAGCCTTGGCCGATAGGTTGAGGGGATGGCCAAAAAGCCACCCTCTTCCCTCAGAAGCAAAAACACAAGTGTTTGGTCCACAACCAAGCACAAAACAAACAAGTTGAGAGATCTTGAGGCAAGGTGCGCGACCGAGACCTCTGGGAACTCAAAACGAACACAGGCATGGATGATCATCGAGTGTTCAAACGATGACGTCCAAGTCTTAAGGACGGTCAAAAATGGGGTGTCTACAGTTTCCCCTCTTTGATAGAACTCGAAAGTCATAAAAATGACGGGAGTGAATGTCAAAGCCTAGAGACGACCCATTTTTGACAAGGCCGAAGACTTAGACAAGCATACAAGATAACAAAGATATGCACCCGAAGCTAGGGGCAAGATGTAAATGACAATGCATGAAGCCGAGCATAACTTATGATCATGCAAAGAGAGCTGTAATGAAGCATAACATGCAACGATTTAAGCAAGCGAATAAGAATCAAACTACATTTCATGCAGAAAGGACGTAAGAAAATTATGCAATTCTCGCCGCGTCTCGCGCAAAGAATACAAAAAGTGACTACCGAGAAAGCCCGGAGTCTCAAACACAATATTTCTCAGCATATCGCACGCAAGAGAAGGGAGGTAATTCTCAGCGTATCACGCGCAAGAGAAGGGAAACAATTCTCAGCGTATCACACGCAAGAGAAGGGAGGCAATTCTATGCGTATCACACGCAAGAGAAGGGAAAACAATTCTCAGCGTATCACACGCAAGAGAAGGGAGGCAATTCTCGGCGTATCACACGCAAGAGAAAGGAAACAATTCTCAGCGTATCACACACAAGAGAAGGGAGGCAATTCTCAGCGTATCATACGCAAGAGAAGGGAGGCAATTCTCAGCGTATCACACGCAAGAGAAAGGAAAGCAATTCTCAGCGTATAACACGCAAGAGAAGGGAAAGCAATTCTCAGTGTATAATACGCAAGAGAAGGGAGGCAATTCTCAGCGTATCACACGCAAGAGAAGGGAGGCAATTCTCGACGTATCACACGCAAGAGAAGGGAGGCAATTCTCAGCGTATCATACGCAAGAGAAGGGAGGCAATTCTCAGCGTATCACACGCAAGAGAAGGGAAAGCAATTCTCAGCGTATAACACGCAAGAGAAGGGAAAGCAATTCTCAGCGTATAATACGCAAGAGAAGGAAGGCAATTCTCAACGTATCACACGCAAGAGAAGTGAAGGCAATTCTCAGCGTATCACACGCAAGAAAGGGAGGCAATTCTCGGCGTATCACACGCAAGAGAAGGGAAACAATTCTCAACGTATCACACGCAAGAGAAGGGAAAGCAATTCTCAGCGTATCACACGCAAGAGAAGGGAAAGCAATTCTCAACGTATCACACGCAAGAGAAGGAGGCAATTCTCGGCGTATCACATGCAAGAGAAGGGAAACAATTCTCAACGTATCACACGCAAGAGAAGGGAAAGCACAACACTCAACAAATCACATCAAGCGTGCCGAGGTGTTTCTAACTGAAACAAAACAAACTCAAAGGACAGGAAGGGTCTTACCTGGAATTCCTCTAAATAAACTGCACATACAGTGCCGTCTGGTTGTAACAACCTCAAATGAACCGTACATACAATATCGTGCCCTGCATAAGAAAGAAACTTGACAGGTACAATATAGTAACAACACGTATCCAACGTCACATCAAGATACAATTCCAATATGTATAGCAATGCAAGTTGAAAGACGCGTAGCAACGCGTGTGAAAAGTTCATAATGATGTAAGTGAAAAGTGCATAACAATACAAGTGATGGTGTGCGGTACAACGCATATGAACAATGCATAACAATGCAAGTGATCAGTGCATAAAAATGCAAGAATGGTGTGCGTGACAACGCATGTAGTACGTGCATAACAATGCGAGAGATGCATGATTATCATAAACAAGACAACACATTGTAATACAACGCATTTAAAGCAGTTTCTGAATCTCGCAAGATACAAAAGGATACAAAAAAGGATACACCTTGCGTGTACCGAGCATCGCACTCGGAAGGCACGATTCGAGGTCAACACGAAGGCCGGTTGAGCTTCAAAGTCTACTTTCTTGCACTGTCTTGAGGAATGAAGGTCTCAAACAACCTAACTGACCCAGACAAGGGTGTGGGAGGTGCATCGACCACAAGGGGAGGCCACCGGCCATCCATTGGTCACAAAAGGATCTCATCGGCCAAATATTTGGCCGATCGGCTAACAATTTGGCCGGCCGGCCAAAAATGGCAATTTCGGGGGCAGTTTTGTCCTTTGGCCACGGGTCTTTAAATATGGGGTTCCAAACCCCATATTTTCACTTCTCCAAGCTCGAAAATCCTTCCTCTTTCTCTCTAGGTGACTTTCCCGCCTTCGATCCTCGTTTTTCTCTTGTTTATGAGCCTTTTTCGTTGTTCGATTCGCGAAACTCTTCCCGTTTCACACACTTTAAACCGAACAAAACTCGATTTTCGGTATTTCTTTCTTGGTTTCCACTACTTGGGGTTTTTTTCCCCCTGAGTTTACTTGGTTTTCGTGCCTTTTCACACTCCGACCTTTTCTCCCATTTTTCATCCTCTCGAGGTTGACTTTTGGGTTGACCTTTTGCATTCTTGCCCGTTTTTCACATTCTCAGCCATTTTCACGCTCCTTTTGAGATGGCAGACGACATTCCACGTGGTGGGACTCCCCCAGAGATGGACGTGGACCCCGAGGTCGAGCTCCTACCTCTTCACATCCGGCCGTTCGATCCGGCGACTTACAGGCCGGCGATACACGTGTTGCCTCCCGATGGCATCCGCTACTTCAGGAGCTATGCGCGAGGCGCGCCACTGGAGCTTTTATTAAGCGAGCCAGAGTCACATCTATCTTACGGCGCCGCTGAGGTATATTCTTCCTCTGTTTCATTTTCTGCAATGTAGAACATATAACTGCGATAGTCGATTCTGTTCTTTAACTGCTTAAACTCAGACACACTGATACATCACATGCTGTAGTTCACTGTGAGCACACCCACACCCGATATCTGTTTAAATCTGAACACATGCACCCGCACTGCATTTTCATCAATTCTGAGCGCACCCAAACACATGCACACACACTGCATTTTCAACTGAATAACCCAAACAGACTGTTACATCATATGCTTAGCCCACCCAATATCTGTGTAAACTCGAACATATGCACCCACACTGCATTTTCCCCAATTCTGAAGGCATTCAAACACTGTACATCTGACACTGCTTCGCATCTGTTTGTCTTTGAACTCAGGGAGATTCCCATGCCTTCCGGGGGTATGGGAATATCGTTGCTCGAGGATGGTACATGGAGCTACTCGATGCGGTTCGTCATATTGTCGACCAGGCCGGCTTTGGGACCTTCTGCATGGGACTCTTGCGCCTCACTGCGAGCAAGCCCCTTCTTGCTACTTTGGTGGAGAGGTGGTGGGACACCACTGACTCCTTCCACCTTTCTGCCACCGGGGAGATGACGATGACTCCCTTTGACTTCTCCATGCTCACAGGCATTGGAGTAGGGGGTGATCCGATCCCCTTTGATACAGATATGGATGAGTGGGACGCCGCTCAGCTATACTTGCTTGGCACTCAGCCACCTCTTGCCTGGCCAGGGTTTGTGAGGTACTCATGGTTTGAGGATCACTTTCGGATCCAGGCGCCTACTACTCGGGAGGAGGAGGAGCAGTATGCCCGTGGCTTCATCATGTTCCTGCTGGGGACCACGCTCTTCACCAACCGGGCGAAAACTGTCGCCCTTTACCTACTGAGTGCACTTGTGGACGTGACGCGGATCCGCGGCTACGACTGGGGTGGCGCGGGCTTGGCCACCCTTTACGGATATATGAGCTCATCCTCCCGTCGCAGCGGGCAGTTGCTTGGAGGCTACTGGCGAGCCTGGGAGGTACACGTTCCCTTTTCTGTCTTTTTAATTATGTTTTTCATTATCTGTACATCACACACACTGCGCGCATGCAATCTGCTTTACACTGGTTGTACACTGCACACACTGCACAATACACTGCACATACTGCACTCTGCTTTATCTGTATACTGCTTTATCTGATAAGCATACTCATATCTGCTCTGTTACATTCTGTAGTTGTGGGTGTATGCCTACTTTCCCAGGCTCACCCGAGTGCCGGATGAGGAGATCCCCATCGGCGTTCCATTTTCTCACCGCTTCGATGTGAGATGCGAGCGGAGGCCACGGGAGTCTTTTGTGTTCTTCCGCCGATATTTTGATACCATTACCGCCGCAGAGGTATTTCAAACTTTACAGTTCATTTAAGCTTCGCTTTACATTGTACATTCAACAATAGATAACAAACTGTATATCATTTGTAGATCACCTGGCAGCCCTGGGCCTCGTTGCCGGAGGCAGTCAGAGATCAGTATGTGGGCGCTCGGGAGATTGCCCGATTTAGGATTCTGCTAGAGGGCCCGGTCTGTCAGGCTTGGTACCTAGGCGAGCGCTTCCTGTGCCAGACCCTTGGCTTGCCGGAGCAGATAGTTCCGAGTCCACCTCCTTCCCATATGAGGCATATCGAGAGGTACACCTTTGAGGAGATGATGGATTATATGATCGGCTGGGACTCGGAGCCCTTTAGAGACGAGGGCGACTACACCGAGTTCATCTAGGCCTATCTGATGCGGCCTCTAACCGGTGCTCGCCAAGTTGAGCGAGAGAGACCTGCAGGGGCACCGAGGGCACCTCCGGCCCGAGGCAGGAGTGGGTCCTAGAGAGGGCAGGGAGCTGGATGGCCAGAGCTACCTACGACGATGACATGCCGAGGACAGGGTGGAGAGACTTACTAAATACCCATCGCTCCTCTTCCGGCTGATCATGAGCTTGTCGGAGTCTATGGCTCGACCCTGGTATGTACTACCACACTTTACATTCTATACAGCCATTTCATTTCATTTCTCTTGATATTCCGCAGAATACTAATGCTTTCCCTTTTGCAGGCTTCTGTGGAGTACACTCGCCAGTCTCTGGAATTGACTGCTTCTGTGATGGGGATGCTGCAGCGGAGTATAGACCTGTTGACCATCTATGGCATCCCGGTAAGTTCTTTCAACCGCAGTCTCAAACTCTGCATAATCTGTTTCATACATAATCTGATGCATCACACTATCAACACGGCACTTGATACACAACACTCACGGCACTGATACACTGTAACCCATATATTGCTCACGGCATTGCTCACGGCATTCATACACTGCATTCTATACTGATACACTGCTCACAGCATTCATACACTATACTCATACACTGTATTCGGTATTCATACTCTGCTTTGCGTAGCATAACTGATGCATTTGCCATTTGTCCTTTTCAGGCCCAATTCCAGATTTCGGCCGCAGGAGGTGCTCCAGCTAGACCATCTGTACCTACTCGAGGAGGAAGGGGAGTCAGGCAGAGGATGACTGTCCACAACTGAGGCAGACACAGGCGCGCTCATGCCGAGAGCAGTTCGCGAGAGCCCTCCCCCGATGATTCTGACGAGGAGGTGGCGTCGTCCTAGGGCGAGGCCGGAGACAACTCAGATTCTGACTATGGAGATGGCGGTGGTGACCCTGGACCCTCGTCCAGGAAGAGGACCAGGACCGACTCCCGCACTTGAGGCCATCGATATTGATCCAGACATTTTGCTGCTTTTTCTTTTCTTTGCTTTGTTCAGACATTTGTTGTTTTTCTCCTCTCTTTTTTTTGCTTTACTTTTCTTTTTACTGGTAGTTTGAGCACATTATACTGCCTTAGGTAGGTTTTACTTTCCTCAAAATTATGTACTTTTTGCAAAAGACATGATAGAAATGAAACAGCTATTTTGTTCAAAAAGTTTTGCATTTGTACATTCTATGCATCGCATCGCATCGCATTACATAATAATGCAAATGAGATTGAACTTTTGTTTGAAAATTAAGCACTTGCATCGTAATAATCAGGTAGTGAACCGACTAACGACAAAAACAACTCGATAATCAAAACAAAGAACTCGATAAGCTAACCAAGTGTAAATACAACTCAATAAGCAAGGCAAAGACTTAAAGAATGTGAAATACAACTCGATAAGCAAATGTACAACAACTCGATAAACAAATCGAAGTAACGCAGGCGTGACTTTGCAAAATCATCACCAGAAGGCATTGGAAATGGTGCCAGTCACAAATTCTCAGCATGTTCAATACATAAACAGCTCAGGGAACAAGAAGGAAGGCTATCAGTCAAAGGAAAAGGCCACCGGCCGCAAGAAATGGCCATCGGCCAACATTTTAGCCGATCGGCCAAAAAGGATGGTCAGTCAGCACTATTTTTTGCCGATCGGCCAAAAATGGCAAGCACCTCCAGAATGTTGACACCTGTCTTCCACTCAACACCTTATCTTCTATAAAAGCCCCAGCTTCGTAGTTTTCCTCATTTCAACACTGATTTGCACTAAATGGAAGAGTTTCTTGCCCAAAATCTCACAACTTGGATTGCCAACTTGGATGGCTCGGAAAGGTTGAATTTTCAGGGTTTCGGCATAAATGCACTATTCACGCTGGGTTGCACCCCGCTGCGTTTTCCGTTCCTCCATGCTGCGGCAAGGTTTTGGAATTCGGTAACACACGTCTGTAGTTTTGGCGGTCAAGAGATGTGTCCCACTTTTGAGGATTTCCAAGCTTTAATGGAATCCGAGCGCGACGAGGAAATCTTGCCTCAGTTCCGGTTCGGCCACGTCCAAGCCTTAGGACAGATGTGCGGTCTTACTGTGCATGACGCTCGGTCATTGATTCATGATGGAGAGTTGGACACTCCGAGCTTGGTTTGTCGGTTTTCTGATGCTGGTGACCGCGACGACCATCATTGGCAGGGTTATCAATAGCATGCGCTCTGTTTATGCATGCTATCTCATTTCTTACTAGCCCCGGGCTCCGGTGGGTTTAGCACTCATTTGATTGAGGTCGCCGAGGGCTTGAAAAAGAGCAAAAGCTATATCGCCATGACATTGGCCGAGACATTGATGGGCTTAGACGCTTTTCATCGTCGGGAGACGGCTAGGTTTGCAGGGAGTCCACTACTATTGTAGGTAATTTTTCCAACCCCATCTCACATATATTGCTCACATCACTCGGCCCTCAGGCTCGATTTTTCTCTCGAAACCTTCTGCTCACTTTTTCTCTCAACGTACACCTCTCTATTCTTTAATCTCTCGTTTTTCATCCCTCCCCAAGTGTGGTTGATGGATAAACTAGAAGTTGCGGGCTCTTGCCCCTAGTATTCTACTAGATTCTCAATCTTTTACTTACAACAAAGAACTTTCCCACAGTGGGGTTGCGCTACAACTGGGTGTGTAGCCAATCTGCAGCTGACATCGGCTGACAATGTTCTGCTGGGGAATTTAGACGCGATTAGATGTGTCCAAACGAGGGAGTGGAATATCTAGATCCATTCCAGTTTGTGCTTCGCACTTGGCTTGATACCTCGTTGATCGGAGGATGAGATAGCTTTCAGCATTTTGCTGTTAGCTTCAGTTGTCCCCTTTGTGGCGAGTAAGGTGCCCTTCTTGGCAAGTATGTTGACAATGGGAGAAAAGACAGAACACCTGACTCAACTGTGCCCCTAGTTCATCGTTTTGACCATTTTTTGTTTTGGCTTCCTACTAAAACAATTTTGACCAACATGAGAGTTAGATTAGCATACTTGTTCAATTTTCTGATTCAAAATCATGCAAGTTAGGTTATGAGCATTGAAAAATTTCCTTTTTCGGTCCAAGAAATGGTCCAGTTTTGAAAAAAAAAAATGGAATAATTTTCAAGAGAATTAGTCAACCTCAGTAAAAATTCTCAAAAACTGCTTTTGCAAATGGCCATTGCTTAACCAACGCAGAACTTAATCTTGAGATGCACAACCTCAGATCCGCAGGAAAATTGCCCCCTGTCTGAATGGCACTGTATGGTAATGGAAAATTGCCCCTTGTTTGAATAGCACCGCAGCGTACTAAACGGCAACGGAAAGTTGCCCCTTGTTTGAATAGCATCGCAGTACATTGTAATCAGTTCTCATGGTGACGATCACAACCGAACTTTCGGACATAGAGAAGGCAAAGATAATCAGAACCATTACATGGACATAGTTGATTTGGAGGTGTTTGTGGCTGGACTTCAAAATGAAGTTGCCTACGTATCCTAAACATGGGAATCAAGCCTTACGTAGTTCCGGTCAAGGTACACTCGGGTATTAACCTCTCCTTTTACGCTCTAACTTTTGCTAAGGCCGTCCTTCTGGGTTTTCAACCTTGCGAGCTATGTGTTTTCTTTTCTTTTCAATTCTTTTTCTCTTTTTTTTCTTTTTTCATCTTTTCTTTTTCATTCTTTGCATTTTTTATTTCTTTTTTCATTTTCATTTTTCTATTTTTTGTTCTTTTTCTTTTTTTTTCATTTGCTCTAACTTTTGCCTGGGTCGCCCTTTTGGGTTTTCGGCCCAGCGAGCCTCTCAAGGGTAAAAGTATAGCTTTGTTCATGCCAAATGGTTTTAGGGTCTCGAATCTAGGAGAATGGCTGCTGTCTGCTGATGATGTAGAAGTCCATCCAATGGGGGCTGAATTTGCCCCTGGTGTTGTGGACAGGACCTTGGTTGTTCTTCAACAAAACTTTCTTCTTTCCTCCCTTTTGGGAATTGGCATTCTTGCCGATCTTCATTAGCTTGAAGAAATGTCACAATTTTTGACTCTTTGAGCAGATCTAACATTTTTGTCCCTAGTTCGAGGGGTGCTCCTGTTCTAGCTTCGCAAGCTTCCTTTTGATCACATCTAATATTCTCGCCCCTAAGTCATGGGCTGCTTCTGATCCAGCCACACAGGCCTTACATTATGGTTGGCCTTTGAACATTCTGAATCCAAGTTCATGGTTTGAAAGCCAGGGGTCGAGTCTCGAGGCTGAGAGCGATCCTAGGCCGCACAATCTCAAGAGCGATTCCACACAGGTCTTCACAGGACCGCGCAAAACATTTTCTGAAATCTTTTAAGAAAACGACTAATCGCTCACGCTGAAGACAAAGTAGAACCAATCCGGATCAAGCCAGGATCCTTCTCAGTACTCACATTAACAAGCATGATCTTAATCATTAAGGGCTTAGCACGCCTCTCTTTCTCTCAGTTGATCAAATTTTTGTAACTCCCGAGGAATTCCTTCCTTTTTGTTTTCCATCACAATGTTCGAAAAGTTTTGAAAAACTTAGGTTAATGCAATGACTTCAAGGCACAGAAAAGACATAGTTTTTAGTCAAATACTGCCATCTTATTCAGAATTTCTAGCACAACTGGCACAAGGCAGAGGCAAACACAAGAGTGTGAAAATCACTGCTGTTTCATTCATAACTTCTAGCGTAACTAGCTCCGAGACAGAAACAGACTCAAAAGAAAGAGAAAAGACAAACACAAAACAAGATAGTGACGTCCGAGGTAACACAGCCGGAATCACCTGACTCCTATACAACAGGACTGACTCAGTACAAAAAGACTAACTCTATGAAACAAAACAAGACTGACCCAAAATATCCAAGTCAGAAAGTACAAAAACTAGCATTCGTGCAAAATGCTCAAAATAGTGCGTGCCATACGCCATATCTGGAGTAAACTGAGTGCCGCCCGCAGGTGGTTCATCCCCTGATCACATACTCGTACTATCCCCCAAGTTCACTGATCTAGTGGCGATAGACTTTGCTGAGCTGGTGCAGCGATGACCTTGTTGTCAAACAGATCTTGTACATCATAGCGAAGACGAAAGCAACTGTCAGTGTTATGACCGGTTTGTTGATGGTAGGCACAGTATTTAGTCTGGTCATGCTTTGGAGGGATAGGATCGGGTAGAGGCCGTTGTTCCAACAGTTTCAGATTTCCTTTCCGGAGTAAGACCTCTAGAGCCTTTGATAAAGGCATATAAAGTAAGGTAAAAACCCTCTTGACTCGAGGTGGATATTTGGTTTTTTATGAGCTACTTCCGGACGCACCGGTGAATGGGGTAGCTGTTTTTGATGTGGTGGTGGTGACCATGCCCACTTCAGAAGATCTTGCAGCTGCATCACCACTGGTGGTTGCATTCGAACTGCGGGAAAACGCCCTCCTGGGCTGCTCCTTTTCCTGGTCAATGAGGCCCTGCTTCATAGCGTCCTCGATCTGTACCCCAAGCGCATGCAAGTCAGCAAAGGTAGGAAGGGGCAAGACTATCATCTTTTGCATTAGCCTGGGTTGGAGGTTACGCACAATCATCCTGATCTGGTCTTTGTCGGAAGGCCTTGTAGCCACCATCGAGGCCTTTGCTCTTCATCTCGTCACAAACTCTGAAAAATTCTCCTTTGGCTCTTGGCGGGTGACTTCAAGATCACGAGTTGTGACCTCGATCTATGTGTTATAGGAGTATTGAGCAATGAAGGCCTCAGCCATCTCTTCCCAGTTCTGTTTCACAGAGTTCTTCAATTTCACATACCAGATTGCAGCTATCCCAGACATGGTTCGGCCGAATAATGATAGCTTCTGGGCTGTGGTCAAGCCCATTGGCCTCAGGACATCAGAAAACAAGTGGAGGTGCACCATTGGGTCTCCAGAGCCATCGAAGCGGTCGATATGTGGCATCTTGAACCGGTCCGGCAAAGTCATGGCCAAATCGGTGTATCCATCCTCTATGTCCGGAATGGATTTTACGCCTTGAGCCTTCTTGAAAAGCTTTTCTAGCTTGCTCACTTTTAGCGCTGTTGGATCCACCTCGAACTCAAACGGTGAATCCATTAGATTGGTGGGCGCTTTAGATAGCTGGGGTAGGATTGGGGGTGGAGCTGGCCCAATTGGAATGTCCGTATTTTCCTGGACATTTGCAATCTCCCCGAGTATTGGAACTCTAGGTGGGGGAGGAGGTGGGTGCGAAGCAGATGCTCCGGCTTACTGTGGTTGTTGCTGTTGCTGAAGTCTAGCAATCATTTCTGCCTGTTGGGCTATAACCTTGGCCTGGCGTGCGGCAAACTCTGCTTGACGGGCAGTATCCTGCTGCATGGCTTGCATACTCTCCTGGAGCTGACGCATCATATCCTCTATAGATGCCATATTGTGCTGATCTAACTGAACAACAGGTATATCTCCCTGAGGTAAAAGCAGATATCTCAACCCAACTGCGCATAGGTGAGATGGATAATGACTGCTGATCTAAGGACTGTTGAACTGGCGATCTGTGCCTGACTGGCCTTTCTTTGCCTTACCACTGGCGAAGGAAACACTGGTTACCCTTGAATTGAATCTCTGACCTGACAAAGTCTATCAACACAAGTCCGATATACTGGGGGGATATCGGAGCCTTCTGAAGCTACGGTTCCAAGACCACCTAGCAAAAGAGAAAACAAGCAGCATCTCAGCCTAATTTCACCAAAACAGATATAAACATAGCTGAATAACTCTACTCTTTACTGAATTCTGCCCAAAATTCTGCCTGTAAACTGATACCCTCAGGTAAAACTGATTCCCCCAGAATACTGATGCTGATGCCCGTAGGCCTGATACCTAGACTTGCAAACTGATACATGCATTCCTATAGAGGCACACTCTAAAAGCACATAGCAAGTAAATGAGAGCCAAAACACTCCTATGTTGGGGTAGGGTTTCCCTGTCCTATCTTGTCAGGAGCTAGGGTTTCACTACGCATGCAGCAGTTTCAAACAACCTATAATCGGGTAAGCAACCTATCCTAGTTTGGAATGGTCACCATGGATTCCGATATGCACTAGGTCGAATGGTCAAAAAGGGTGCCTCGGTAAAAACCGAGGTTTGTGTTCCCGTCGTGGCAGAGCCCGTAATCGGTCAGCCTTATGGCACGCTTCTTAAAGTGAGCCTCCAGCAAACCGTTCAGGAATAGCATACGGCAAACACGGTGTCCTAGGCGCACCAATGCAAATGCGATGCAAAGAAACACATAAGTGTAATCAAAACAAGATATTATGAGTTCGAGTCAAGTTCTCTAAGTCCCCAGCAGAGTCGCCAGAAACTGTGGACGCGCCCCGAGGGCCTAGCTTACCACAGTTCGGACTCAAATGTCACGGTTCTGAATCTAATCCCGCAAAGTGCACTGCGAGACCGATAAATCACCAAAGAGTCCAAATCTAGCAAATCGTTTTGGAAAAACAATTTTTAAGAAAGAAGTGCCAAACATGGACTGCTTTGCCAGATACAGAGTCGTTACCTAAATATTTTATTTTGGGGGAATTTAAGAAACCCTGACTCGTGCCTAAGGCCACGTGTCCGTCATCACCAAAGTTGCCTCGGCTCGGGAACTTGGGTACGATTGGGGAAGGTCATTTATGAGCACCCCCGCTCGCCCGATCAAAGATCGGCCTATACTAAACATGATATTTTGTTTTTGAAAACACATGTGTTCTTATTCCGGTTAATTAGCTAGAATTACTATGTGATGCGCACAACACACAAGTATAGACTAGATCGCCTAATTTGGAACAAAGCATCGCATATCCGTTTGTTTGGAAATGGTTTGAAGTTTGCTACTCGCAAGTAGGCTAAAACACAGATTTCAATGAATCGTTCCAATTCAAGTAATCCAACCTTCACCCACAGGCATTCAGGCCGTTATATCATATAAGCAATTAGCCTCATGGCAAGCATGCTGTCATGTTAACACTCACACACATGCAAGATGCTAAAGCGTAAACACTCACAGTGTACTCCGAGCCAAAATAAAGAACTAGTTAGTAATCAAATGCATGATCCTTGCTCATTTTAAGATGGTTAATGCAACACATGCAAAATGCAACTAGAAATAGGCTCGGCTATTCTAAGATGGCATATGAGATGCAATACTCCGATACATGTATTCAAGTAATAATTGAAATACAATGCAATTAGTATGATGCGCCGAGCCTGGTGCATGCAATACAGATAAATGGATGCAAACATGTGAGCATAAGGATGCTAAATGAAATGTGCCCTAGAACTAACCATCGTAAGTTGTTAAGTAAAAGGGAGAAAGAAGTGGGGTTGGAAGACATGCATCACACACACACACGCTTATTACAACAATTGGCTCTCTCGAGGGAGAGACCGAAAGAATAATACAAATCAACTAATTAACTAACTAACAAGCTAATTAATTAATTTCACAATCAAATTGAAATAAATAACTATTCTAAGTTATTAAAACACTGAAATGGCCTCGAGACGAGGGATGAATGCATGCTCGGACAGCTTCGCTCGGAAATCCATCGCCATGCTTCATGTTGCCTCCATTTACACTGCTCTGTACCTCTGAAAACTGTGCCAACTCCTATGACACTTCTGAACTACCTTGGGGACATGTTGAGAGTCCATCGGCCCAGAGATAGAACCATCGGCCAAGGAAAACTGGTCATTGACCAAAAATGAGGATCTCGGCCAAATATTGTTAGCCAGCTGGCACTGAAGATGGCCAACCGGCCATCCCTTCCTGCAGAATGCTGTTTTGCTGCAGCAGAGGACAAACAGAGCATGGCAATGCATTTTCAAGACAATGTATGCACAACCATCCTCCCTATCATGTCATGAGCTCAAGGGAGTATGGTTCTTGACCCTCGGACCACCAATCACGCATTTCAATGCATGATGGCCAAAGAAGCCAAGTGCGCAATTTATATCAAATGAAATGCACACAACATATAAGGGGCCCCAACCTCTATCATGCTTAATCAAGAGGCAAGGGATGCATGCTTAATGCTATGCAACCTAGGCATGCAAGCAAGCTAATGCAACATGAGCATGCAAATAAGCAATGTGCAATAGGCATACAACCTAAACAAGTAAACATGCAAGGCATGTAACGACAATGCCAATGACAAACATGCAACAACATGCAATGGGACTAGCATGCAAACATGCAAGGCAACTTAACAAAAAGCATGCCAAATGCAATATAACTTAAGCATGCGACAACATGCAATAGGCCAAGTATGCAACAACATGCAAGGCAAACATGCAACAACATGCGAAAATGGACTTAAACTAATATAGACAGCTTTCAAACATGCCCAAATTAGTGGCCAAAATGCTAAGAAATGAGGGACAAAAGCATATACAAACATGCATGCTAATTGGCCTATCACCTAGGCATGAAGACACAACTCTTAAGCACACTTAAAAGAGTGAAAAGCATGCAAGTGTGACAACACTACATGCTCTGAAATGATGTTAGAAATGATGCTAAATCACACATATAATCATAATCATAGCATGCATAAGACTTAAAGCCTAAGACTAGTAAAGGGACTTGAACCAAAGCTACACAAAGCAAAGGGCATATGGCAAGTATAACCCAAAACAGTCCTAAATCATGTCAAGATGAGCCTAAAACATGCAATGCCAAGGTCAAAACATGCTAGAAAGCTGGGTTTAAAACATGGAGCATGTAAGGCTACAAAAGGGGGGTTGCACTACACCTATTAAAACCAAACATGGTATGATTTAAGCAACCAAAATCAGAGTTATGGCATGTTAGAACAAGACCAAAAACACATTGAAATGTCATCCTAGAAGCCTAAACATGGAGACATACACAATGGTCCATTCATGAGGCATAAGACATCAACTCTTTAAAACATTAAAGGAGTGATAAGTGCAAGTGCACAAGCATACTATATGGACTGAAATAACATGACAAGTGATGCCAAATCACTGAAATGACCCAAGTAAAGTGTGCTAGTGACTCGGACACTCAAAGCTAACAAGCTAGATTATATGGTGGCTATACAAAACAATGCAAGCATGACCAAGACAAGGCAAAACAGAACTCTAGCATGGTAAAACAAAGCTAAAAGCTTCATGGAGTTGAGCCAAAATAATACTAAAATGACATGTTACGACATGATGCATGTTGAGGCAAACAAGAGGATTGCAAGACAAGTATATGAAGCATATAAGAGGCCATCAAACCAACTTGAAACAGAGGTATACTATGGCAAAACAAAGCCTAATTTATACTGAAATGAAGCTAAAACAAGCTAAGCATAGAAGCTACCAACACAAGCCATTTATGCAAGCATTCAAGACAACAAGGAGAGGGGATGACCCTCAAAACCACCTTTCCACCATTGATAATCCTCTGGATTTCAGTGGTAGAAAGGTCATGCAAAGCTAAAAATAAGGGCCAAAAGAGATGGCCTAAAATAAGGCCTAACAGGCCTTGGAGGGGGTAAACAACCCCAAACCAAAAAGTGACCTTAAACAAAGGTCTAAAGAAAGTAAAATTAGAACTTTTATTAGTTAAGAGTTAAGCTTAAAACAATAAGCAAGATAGGCTAAAAGCTTAAGCAAGAATGGGGTATTAAAAGCAAGAATGCTCACCCTTGAAGAACACTTTTAAGAACAAGGCTCCAGCAACTTTTTCAAGCCTAAACCACCCCAAAAACTCTGAAATCAACTCCCTAGTGCCTCAGCAACAAGAGGATGGTGTTCTAGTGTGTGTTTGTGTACAATAGTAAGACAATACTACACTTTAGAGCACAAATACACACACAAATGTAAAGAGAGGGAGATATAGAGATAGATAGATACAACTCTTCTAACCCTAAATTTTAGAACCTCTGAGAAAGGAGGAGGAGCTCCCTTCTTATAGAAATCCAATTCAAAGCTTCCTAAGCAAGCTAATCAAAGGGGCAAATCCCTCCATACACGTGTATGGAGGGGGTGAATTGTGCATGCCAGCTGTGACAGCTAGCATAAAATATCTACATAAAGTAGATGAACAGGGTTCGGCTAGAAAACAAGGCCGATCGACCAACACAAGGGCCAGCTAACCAAAAGTAGTGCCGATCGGCCAACACTTTTGGCCGTTGACAAGAAAACAAGGCCGATGGCTTCAAGCCTTGGCCAATAGGTTGAGGGGATGGCCAAAAAGCCACCCTCTTCTCTCAGAAGAAAAAACACAAGTGTTTGGTCCACAACCAAGCACAAAACAAACAAGTTGAGAGATCTTGAGGCAAGGTGCACGGCCGAGACCTCCGGGAACTCAAAACGAACACAGGCATGGATGATCATCGAGTGTTCAAACAATGACGTCCAAGTCTTAAGGACGGTCAAAAATGGGATGTCTACAAGGGCGTTCACATTCAGATGAATACTAAAGCATATGGAGATTTCTCTTTTGAGCATAATTTTGCAGCCTACTTTTGTACAAATGTTGCGCATCTGAAAGTAGAAAATTATTGAACATTACACATAGCCATGAAAAGCAATGATGTCCAGTTCAGTGTTATATATATGAGATTTGACCGCTCTTTAGTTTCTTACAATAATAGGGATCTCACCTATGGATTCTTAAATAATGTTTGCATTTCCTATCCAAGTTGCCAGTTGTAATTACCCCGACCCGTGATTAACTACTAAACCATGATTAAGGATTCTTAATAAGGAATTACAATGAAATTTTGAGTTACTTCCATATGCATTGCATTATTTGTGTTTATATCTGTTTACTATAGGAATATCTGTTTGGGATTCTGTTATATTTTGCGAATTGAAGGCATTATCGGCATCCGATCAAGAAATTGACTTGAATTATATGTTATTTAGAATATTTAGAATTTTATGGTAGGTTTAATTAAGATTTGATTCAGAACGAATTAAATTAGAATAATTAATAGCAATTAATTAGCCACTAATGATATTCCCTAACCAAGCCTATATAAGGCCAAGAAATGACTCTAGCATATTAGATACACACTAATTTCCTCATCTCTTGAGCCTACAAGTGTGTGAGAGAGAAGAGACCAAGAGGGAAGTGATCAACAAGGGAATTGCTAGAGAACTTGGAGGTTTTGGCTTGGGATTTCAAACAATTAACCATTTAGAGTGTAATTGATCATCTAAGGTAAGAATTCAACCTTCTAGCTTTGGGATTGAGTCACTTAGCACATGAATTCAAAGAATTAAGTTGTGTAATGCTAGAATTGAGCTTAGATACGTGAAAATGAGAGTGAATTATACATGTATGCATAAATCTCATGCTTTTGAAGTTGAAGTAAAAAAAAATTCCATATGCATGAAGCTTTACTTGCATACTTTGAAGAATTTAACTTGGTTTCACTTGTATGCCTTCAATTGTTCATGTTTTAGAAGCGTTGGACTTGCATCATCACATGCATGTTATGTTTTCACACTTTTAAGTTTAATTTTGAAGAATTGGCATGCTTTGGGCCTTGATTTTTTGCAAAATGATTTTGAATTCATGACGTTTGACAAGTTTGTACAAGTTTCCTTCAGTTTTTGGCCCAAAAGACCATGAATTTCAGCTTTGAAGTGGAGTTTTGAACTTGAAGGCAAATCTGGAAATTCCAGAATTCAGCCTCCTCGCTCGAGCAACAGAACCTGCGCTCGAGTGACCATCTTTTGTTTTGCACTTCTACTCGAGCGACCAAGAGTTGGCTCGAGCGTAAATTGCATGCTCCCGGAAGTTTAACATTTTTGCAGACCGCTCGAGCAACAAGAGTTACGCTCGAGTGAGGCCCTCTGTCTGACGCTTGACTCGAGCGACCATCGAGCGGAGAAATCACACAACCAGTACTTTTGCAAAGTTTACAGGTCGCTCGAGTGATCGAAGTTGCGCTCGAGAGACCACACACATATGTGAGTCTCAGCTCGAGTGAAAAAAGTTGTGCTCGAGCGAAGGCCCTGTTTTTAGCAAATTTTCTCAAGTGTTTCAAAGTGTATTTTGACAGCTACATTGCATCCTAGGTATTCCTAGGCCATGGTTAAGACATTATAATGAGGATAAGACTTAGAGACACACTAAGAACGAAATAGAACAAGTTAACCAATTCTAAGTGCATGTTTCAATACGTGTGTGTTTGTTATGTTTATGTAAGTTATGCGCCACAAGTTATTCAATCCGTCTGCTCTGTCTGTTTTGCAAGTGAAGCCATCTGTGAGTAATAACTTAGTAAAGCTTTGTTCAACTTTATTTATTTTTTATATGTGGAATAAGATCTGTTTTATGAAATGTTATGCTTTGTACAATGAATGATTGTCCAGTTTCTGACAAACACTTGTGGCAATAATTCCATGGTTCAAGTATATGATCTATTCCCGATACTGGAGGCTCCTTTGTGGAACTGGCAAGTATGTGATCTGTTCCCAGTACTGGAGGTTCCTGTGTGGAACTGGCAAGTATGTTATCTGTTCCCAGTATTGGAGGTTTCTTTGTGGAACTGGCAAGCATGTTATCTGTTCCCGGTACCAGAGGTTCCTTTATGGAACTGACAAGTATGACCCTTAATGCTTTGTATTTGATCTGTTAGTGCTGATGGATGTACCACATATGAACAAGTATGAATTCTGATTTCTAGATATGATTCAAGCAGGATTATGAATATAAATCTGTTTCTATTTTCTGAATCTGTTGGGATATCATTCATTTAACCCTTTACTCTGTTGTTATTCACTAGGCTTCCACTCACTGTTTATATTATGTATGTAGGTGAGCAGGCACGTGACCAGGCCTAAGCTGCTGCTTGGAAAGTTTTGGAATTAGCTAGCCACTATGTCTCCCGAGGAGGTTCCCATTTATAGAAGTTGAGTTTTGTGGACTATGCTAAAGTTCTTTTGTGTATCATGTTACGAACGTTTATGTTTTGTTTTGTTTATCCGTACACTGGGCTAAGTCCCTTTTGATAATGCTTGTACAGTGTTGCATGTCTTAAATTATCTACCTCACGTATGTCATCACAGCTCAATGGACTACGTATATTTTATATATTTGCTTTCGCAACCCCTATTTATCTATTATTCAATTCAAAGGCCTTTGGTAATCCGAGGATTACTGGCCGATTACGACGCTAAACCTAGAGGGTCAGGTTTGGGTCGTGACAGAGTAGTATCAGAGCACGAGTTATACCGCACACACGAGTCCATGTGAGCTATAGGATGTCCTAGAAAAGAATTAGGGACATTTCATCTGCATGTGTGAGTGTGATAATCTCTATGAATGTGAAAACTAAATCCAAATATGAATATATGAATTGGAAGGAATGAACTGAAATTGGATACTCTAAACATTGTGAAAAGAATTATTGGCCTATGTTTATTTTTGCTTTGTTTACCTATAGCAACATGGAGAATGCGAGGGGAAATGATACAAGTGAATCTTCCATAGCCCGAATGAATCGGATGGAACAAATGCTTGCAGCTTTGACTGAAGTAAGAACGCAACAACAAGGGCAACAACCTTTACCTCATCCACCTCCTCTGGTCCAAGTTGAATCGGATAACAATGATATTATAAATTTAACTCAGAAGTTCATGAAGATAAAACCGCCAACTTTCTTGGGTGGTATTGAACCCTTAAAGGCGGAAACATGGTTGTTTGAAATGGAGAAACTGTTTGAAGTGTTTCCTTGCTCTGAGACACAAAAAGTTCTTTTGGCCACCTATATCTTAAATGATGAAGCTCGGAGGTGGTTACTTATTCGAACTAGTAATAGGAACATGACAAGGACTCAGTTTAATAAGATCTTCTACGACAAGTATTTTCCCCAATGCTTCAAAGATCGGAAAGTGTCAGAATTTCAAAAACTTAAGCTAGACAGGATGTCTGTGGCCGAATATGAGGGTAAATTCACTGAGTTGGCCAGGTTTGCTCCACATACGGTGGATACTGATTACAAAAATGCATGGGAATTCGAAGGTAGTTTGGATTTGGAAGTGTTTGATCAAGTTGGCGTCTTGAAGTTGCCAACCTATGTGGAAGTACTAGACAGAGCCTTGATGGCAGAAACTACTTTGGTAGCTATGAAACAAAGTAAGGCCCCAACAAAATTTGAATGAAGAGGCAAAAGATCTGGGTCCAATTTTTGGAAAGGCCACTCATCTTTTACCAACAAAAAGCAAAATACTGGATCTTCTAGCAGTTCAAGCCAAAGTAGTGTATCTATGACAGTTTGTTCAAAATATGGAAGGAAGCATAAAGACACGTGTTACCATGCGTCTGGTGCTTGTTTTCGGTGTGGCAAGACCGGCCACGTGATGAGAGATTGTCTGCTGAGATTTGATAATGCTAATCGTCCTGTAACAAGTTCAGCCGGATCTACTCCTGTAACAAGGTCAAGTGTCAGAACTAATGCCAGAGGCAACACTGGAAATGAGATGTTAAGGCAACAGAGAGTGTTTGCACTAGTGTCTGGAGATGTATAAAATACCGAGTCTATGGTGTCAGGTACAATCTTTATCTTTGCTCAAAATGCCTCTTCGTTGATAGATTCAGGTTCCACGCACTCATTTGTATTGCATGCTTTTTCTCAGAAATTAACTAGACCTTTAGAACCTATGAACTGTTTACTATCTGTGTCTACACCATCTAGGGGTTCTATGATGTGGGCTTATGTTTATTCGGTATGTGATATTATAATTGGTGATATGACATTGTACGTTGATTTGCTGCCTTTAAGCATTGACCATTTTGATTGTATATTGGGCATAGATTGGTTAACGAAGTATTGTGCAACTATTGATTGTGTAAATAAAATTGTTGTGTTTCGACCACCTGGTATGCCTGAGTTTGTATTCGTTGGGAATGGGGTAATTCCTCCACCGTATTTGATTTCCTTTGTAAAAGCCAGGAATTTAAGAAAAGGGTGCCAGGGTTACTTATTTTGCGTTTTAACTGTGACTTTTGATAGTTCTACTATTGAGAACATCCCTGTAGTAAATAAATTTCCTGATGTATTTCCAAATAAATTACTCGGAGACTTAATTGATAGGGAAATCAAGTTTACTCTCGATGTCGTACCCAGAACACAACCAATTTCAAAAACCCCATACCGTATGTCAACCTTTGAACTCAAAGAATTGAAAACCCAATTACAAGACTTACTAGACAAGAAGTTTATCCGTCTGAGCACTTCATCTTGGGGTGCTCCAGTTTTGTTTGTTAAGAAGAAAGATAGGTCTTTGAGGTTATGTATAGACTACCGTAAATTGAATAAAGTAACCATGAAGAACAAATATCTACTACCCGAATAGATGATCTGTTTGACCAACTCTAAGGAGCACAAGTGTTCTCTAAGATAGACCTTAGATTCGGACACTACGAATTTTTGGTAATGCCATTTGGGGTAACAAATGCACCTGCAATGTTTATGGACCTAATGAATCGGGTTTTCAAAACTACTAATTTTTGGTAATGTCATTTGGGGTAACAAGTGCACCTGCAGCGTTTATGGACCTAATGAGTTTTCAAACAATTTCTTCATGAATTTATTGTAGTATTTATTGATGATATACTAATTTACTCCAAAAGCAGGGAAGAACATGAAAGTCATTTCAAAACTGCCTTACAGATTCTAAGAGAGAAGAAGTTGTATGCAAAAATTTCCAAATGTGAATTTTGGCTTGATAGCGTAGCATTTCTGGGACATGTGATCAAAAAAGATGGTATATCAGTAGATCCACAGAAAATTGAGGCCATTGTAGACTGGCCAAGACCAACCAATATGTCAAAAATCAAATACAAAAAAATGTACCATTTGATTAGACTAAACAGCGGGAATCAACCTTCTAGGAATTGATGACTAGATTGGTAATTGCACCTATCTTGACATTACCTAACGAAACCGATGGGTTTCAGATTTACAGTGATGCTTCTTATAAAGGTTTGGGGGGTGTGTTAATTCAGAATGGGAAGGTTATTGCTTATGCCTCTCGGCAACTCCGTCCACATGAAAAGAACTATCCGACCCATGACTTGAAACTCGTAGCTGTGGTTTTTGCACTAAAGATTTGGCGCCACTATCTATATGGCGTGACTTGTGAAGTGTATACTGACCATAAAAGCCTGAAATATTTCTTTACCCAAAAAGAACTGAACATGAGACAGAGAAGATGGTTAGAGTTGATTAAAGACTATGATTTGCAGATTTTGTATCACCCAGGGAAAGCTAATACAGTGGTAGATGCTTTTGGCTGAAAGTCAATGGGAAATTTGTCATGTTTGCTCACCGGTCAAAAAGAATTGCTATGCGACTTGGAAAAGAATGAGGTTAAAGTTGTATTACATGAACAGGGTAGAATTTTGGCTGCCATTTCTTCCCAGCCTGCAATCATTGAAGAGATTAGAGAGAAACAACTTGGAGAAGAGTTTTTGAAGAAAATTGTTGACGAGTTTGACTCAAAACCAAGGCCAGGATTTGCGTTGGAGAACAATGTATTGACATTTCAGGGTAGACTTTGTGTACCAGACCATTTTGAATTAAGAAAACGTGTTATGAATGAAGCCCACAACTCCAAATTTGCTATGCATCCCGGGAATACAAAGATGTATCATGACCTGAAACAGAATTTCTGGTGGCCTGGAATGAAGAAATGTATTGCAGATTTTGTGGCAAGATATCTGCATTGCCAACAAGTTAAAGCCGAGCAACAATGACCCGCTGGTTTGTTACAGCCACTTCCAATACCATAATGGAAATAGGAACATATTACCATAGACTTTGTAGTGGGATTGCTTTGCTCCTCCTGAGGTATGGATTCTATTTGGGTAATCATTGATCATTTGACTAAATCCGCACATTTCTTACATGTTAAAACTATTTATAATGCAGACAAGTTGGCTAACATTTATATGAATGAGATTGTGAAGTTGCATGGGGTGCCAGTATCCATTGTATCTAACAGGGATTCGAAGTTCCCGTCAATGTTTTGGCAAAGTTTGCAACAGGCTTTGGGGAGTGAACTGAAGCTAAGTAGTGCTTATCATCCATAGACAGATGGCCAAACTGAACGAACCAATCAAACCTTGGAAGATATGCTCAGAATGTGTGTCATAGATTTCCAAGGCAATTGCAAGACTTATCTGCCTTTGGCTAAGTTTGTGTATAACAACAACTATCATTCGAGTATCGATATGGTTCCTTATGAAGCTTTGTATGGTAGAAAATGTCGTTCTCTGATATGTTGGGCCGAGGTAGGTGACAAACCTTTATTGGGACCAGAACTTGTGCAAGAAACAACAGAAAATGTGAAATTGATTCGACAAAGATTGAAGACTGCACAAAGCCGCCACAAGAGTTATGCAGATGTCCAAAGGCGTGATAGAGAATACGAAGTCGGGGATCACGTGTTTATCAAAGTGACTCCAATGAAAAAGAAAACTCAGTTTGGCGTGAAAGGGAAGCTGGCACCGAGATATGTTGCGCCATATGAAATCCTTGAAAAGATCAACTCAGTGACGTATCGGGTAGCCTTGCAGCCAGTCATGGAACATATGCATAATGTTTTTTATGTTTCGATGCTTCGGGAATACTTATGAGACCTATTCCATGTGATTGAGCCGACTTATGTGCTACTAAAGGATAACTATACATATGAAGAAAGACCAATTAAATTGTTAATTGTCGAATCAAAAGATTAAGAAATAAAGAAATCCCATTGGTGAAGGTTGATTGGCAAAATCACAGAGGGACTTATGCGACTTGGGAGACCGAGGAAGATATGATGAAGAGGTACCCAGATTTGTTCCCTTTAGACCCGGCATTCTTCCAGAACGAAGGTAATTCGAGTTTGGAGGACTAAACTCTTTTAAGGGGGAGAAGATTGTAACAACCCCAATCCATGATGTCACGATCCAAACCCGCCCCTATAGGTTTTGCGTCGTAACCAGCTAGTAATCCTAGATTACCTTCAGCCTCAAAGACAAAAGTTCAAAATATTTAAATTATATCGGGGCCTAAAGCGGAAGCGAAACAAAATAATAATGTCCATTGAGCTTGTGCATACATGACTAAAATAATTAAAACATTTAAACACAATAATAATTTATATACATATACAAATCCTATATATCTCACACATATATACATTAAGACTTAGCAAAATACAAAGCTCTGACAAAGTTAAGGGGGCTGATTTTCTTGGCTCTACTCGCGCCTAACTTGCTCCATTCCGGAAGCTCTTCAAAAGGCTGACACGGGTAGACTCCGAGACTTTCTCTATCCTTGTTGCTCAGTTTGCTCACCTACATATACATATAAATAGTGAGCTAAAGCCTAGCGAATAGTAACAGAATAAAGAGGTTAAATGAATGAAGTTCGACAATATAGTACAAAAACATGTCTTATAATTTTGAAATGAATCTTAAATCATTTTCAAAATAAGGCATTTGCCATATTATATCAAATTTATAACAAAACATTTTCCATATCAAATCCCTTATCAAAACATATGTTTCATTTCCTGAAACAATCCATTTCAATAGGCAAACTAATTCAATTAGCTATCATATCAATCCCTTGCAATAATAAAACCATTGTTCGATAACATCTTGAATACAATTTCGATTTCAATTCAATTCTCAATGATCCATGTTATCCCAATAGCAATACTCATTCAATGACAATTTACGTGGTACATCCAATAGAGTAACAATATTTCAATAACAATGGACCGCGAAGGGTTAAACCAATGGACCGCGAAGGGTCAATCCAATGGACCGCGAAGGGTCTAACACTAGAGATCTCTGTGTTTCAATCAATCCAATAGCCTTGGTATTGTTTCTCCTAGGCAAGGGCCTCACTAAAGGATGCCACGAATACATTTCGAAAGTGAACTTCATTTATCATTACAAAATAACTTTTCAATAAACCATTCAATCAATCACATAACAATTTCAAAAACAGTAATCATTCAAAATAAATATAATTTGGATATATCTTTATAAAGTTAGTACTCACAGTGAGTTAAGTCGATATAAGGCCTCGGATGTCCACTTCTACAAATCACACAACAAAGATACAATAGAAGCACCATTCAATGTTCATTTCATTTTAATTCAGCTCTCTTTATTTGTTTCTACCTTATTCCATGACTATATGAGTCCAATTGATGCCTAAAAATACTTAGAATGTCATGATAATGCAAATAGGCACTTAAAAAAGTTAGTCAAAAATTGCTGAAAATAAGGTCTTCACTTGAGCGCACCTTTGATCGCTCGAGCGGTCTGCAAAACTCTGTAAAAATACTGGTTGGCCTTAATCTTCACTCGAGCAGTGACTTTAATGCTCGAGCGGCCAACAAATTTTCTGTGCTTTCAAAACTAACAAAATAATTTCCAAACACATTTTCAAAACTTAAACTCTTACATGAACCAATTTTAATATGTAATTTTATTAATAAAGATGAATCCATCACTAATTTTCCAATTTCTAATACAAAATTTCTTTGATCATTAAACCAATAATTTCATGAATATAATAATTCCAACACTCTTCTTTCTTTGATTTATAAAACACAAATTAAAGCTATAAGGCCCTTTCAAAAATATTTACATGTAAGAAATTTAAATCAAAATTAAACTAATTTTTGATTCTCAAATATAAATTATAACTTATTCCCAAATTGTCCAAATTTAGATTTAATTCATTTTCTTTATATCAAACCCACAAATCTTTAAAATATGAATTAAACTTTCAAAATTCTTCAAAACTTCATGATGTAGGTAAAAATAGAACCCAATTTCATTAGTAATGTCAAAAATCAAACTTAACTATGAATTACACAAATCAATTTCTTAGAAATTCAACTTAACTTAATTTTTAATCAAAAACTTAATTTATGATCATAGATGTTCCAAAATGAGTTTAAATTGAATAAAACTTTTAAATTCAATTACATGCATAGATTAAACAAATTCCTAGTTTTCATAATAAAATCCAAAACTTCCTTTAATTCCAAAATTAACTCTCAAATTTCATGAACTCGTGATTTTTATAACTTTTTCTTCAAAGCCATTTATATACTCCATTGCATGGATCCAATCTTCAAACATTTCTTGTTGCATGTAATTTATAGAACTCAATTTAAGAATGATTCTCAAAATTGAATCCAAATTTAACAAATTTAAGGAATCATAACTCATATTCTTCAACCTAACTTGATTTTAGATGCAAAACACAATTCCTATCAATTTATATAATTAATCTTCGCTGATCAAATATATATATATATATATATAATTAATCTTCAAATCTTTATTTTTTAATCCTCTTAAATTCACCTTGAATCAATTTTTGTTTAGATTATTTAAACAACAACTAGAAAGAGAATGGAATTTCTTACCTTAAGATGAAACTTTACATAATTTTTAACTTCAATTTTGGTAACCTGACTGTGGTGGCCGAATAAATGGCAAGGATAGAGGAGTATTATATTTAGAAGCTAGACTCTAGCCGGCAACATCCCGCATAGACAAGGGGCCGAATAGGGAAGGATCCCTAGAGCCGAATAATGGAAAAAATAATGATTGAAAAAGTAGGCTCTGGTCCCAAGGATCATAAGAAACAAGTATAAATATAGTGGCAACGAACTAGAAAGGTATGTAAGAATCACTTCTAAAAACTTAGTAAACAAGCTCTTGAGGAGAACTGACTTGTCCGTCGGAGTGCTAATTCCGGCACCCCCGACCGGAGTACTTGTGTCTTTGCAGGTGACTAGCAGAGGATCATTAGCGTCTCCCAGGATCGGAAGAGTATTTCCAATCCACTCCCCACAATTGGCGCCGTCTGTGGGAATACTCGAATACATCCATGGAAGGCGTGACCGAAGATCCTCCGATAGCCACCGACACGACCAACACAGGTAGACGACCTCACCCCAGCCAATATGCTCGGAAAAGAGACCATCGCGGCACGAGCGCCTTGAACTTCGATTCGCCAACGACTTCAGCGCAAGAAACAATGCAGGCTATATAGAACAAGCAAAGCAGAACGAACAAAGGCTCGAGAACATGATCGCTGAGAACGAACGACTCCGTCAGGATTTGGCCCTGGAGGTAGCAAAATCTAGAGAGGCCATGCGCGAGGGAACCAGAGGACCTCCGAGGGCAGACGGGCAAAGACCTCGGCTCCCCCGACCAAAAGATACCAATAGCAACTCCAACTCATCATCCACGGAGCTCGACGCAAGGGGACGATCCGAAACCTCCAGCTCCTCGAAAAAGATCTGCGAACAAGGAACAAGCGCAGGAGAATCAGCTCAAACGAGGAAGACCAGCACGATCCTTTCGTTCAACGGATCGCCAAGGGCATCCCTGCCCAAGAAATTCAAAGCTCCGTCGTTCACTCTTTACGACGGAAAATCAGACCCCACTGATCATATCCGTCATTACAAACAGGCCATGACGCTACACGCAGCCAATGAAGCCCTCATGTGCCGAATATTACCTAGCAGCCTGGTCCACTAGCCGTCAGATGGTATTACAAGTTGGAGCCAGCTTCGGTTAAAAGCTTCCGACAACTGCAGAAATCCTTCAGGGCTAGGTTTATCACCAACGAGGTACAACGAAAACAGGCCGACTCCCTCTGGGCTATGCAGATCCAGTCGGGAGAGACGCTCAGAGCGTATTCGGCGCGATATTGGAGTGCTTCAATCTTGTTGACGACGCTTGCAACGACTCCATGGCCATCACCGCTTCAAAATGGGTTACATCCTGACAGTGCTCTGCGAAGTTCCCTGACCAGAAGGCCCCCCAAAACAGTCTGGGCACTGATGAAGAAAGTCGAAGAATATTGTAAAGTCGAAGATGATGCCATAAGAATAAAAGCCGGACAAATCTCCAGCAAAACGCTCTCCCCGAAAATAACCCCGCCCCCCCTCGGACCAATAAGTCCTGCCGCCACCGAGCCCTGAGCCCCCGACAACGAACCAAGCGAGACAAAAGGCGGGACTCCCGCCGATCGCAGCGATCAGTGCTCCCACCGACCCCACGAACGAACAACTACAAGTCGACAGCAGACGCTCAAGGCGAACCGACAAAAAGTACACGGAGTTGACAGAGCCGATCGCAGCAATAATGACCAAAGTCCAGCACTTCCATTTTCAAGTGGCCGTCGAAGATGGTGGGGCCTCCCGACACACGGAGAAGGGACAGACGACGTGCGAATACCACAAAAGATCACGCCACGAAACCGAGAGTTGTATGCGCTAAAGGATCATCTGGAGGAACTAGTACAAGCATGGTCGATTGCAACAATACATGAGCAAGGGGAAGCCAACCCAAAGCATTAGCCCTGAGCAGGCAGAGCCCCTCCGCTTTGGCGTGATCCACATAATCTACAGTTTGCCCGGCATTCCCGACCGTGCGATTGCAATCCAATCACACACCTAATCCCCAAAAGATAACATGTCAACTGGCGGCCCAGAGAGACTCCGACAATTAAGTTCCATGACTCCGACCTCGTCGGAACGGTGGCCACGTCGATCCTTTGGTCGTCAAATTACACGTACGACAGTTCAGCGTTGAACGCATTCTTTGATCGATCCAGGCAGCACTTCGGAAATTTTGTACACAAGAACCTTTGTTGAACTCGGCCTCAACGAGTCGGACCTATCGCCGTTCGTCTCAACCATGTTCGGCTTCAACACGAATCCAGAGTACCCGTTGGGGAAGGTCGTGCTCCCTGTTCGAGCGGGCTAAAAAAACGTTGACGTAGAATTCTTGGTTGTTAAGCTTCCGTCACCGTATAATGCCATCATGGGACGTCCCTGGTGCACGTCATGAAGGCTGTCCCAAGCACCTACCATCAGCTTATGCGCTTCCCAACAGACCGTGGCATTGAGGAGATCCGTGGCTCACCGCAGTCGGCGCCAATGTAGATCTTGAAAAGATCTAGTTACGGACCCGACTTGGGGGACCCAGTGCTTGTACTGGTATCATTTTTTATGAAAAATCGACTTTTCTTGTCACTCCTCTTCAAACACCATAGGCCGAATAAGTCTCCGGATTCGGAGCGCCCTTCGTGGATTTCACGATTGGCCAAAAGAAGTCTCCGAATCGAGAGCCCCCTTTGGTGCATGACACCATAGGGCCGAATAATAAGTCTCCGGATTCGGAGCGCCCTTCGTGGATTTCACGATTGGCCAAAATAAGTCTCCGGATTCAGAGCCCCTTTTTGGTGCATGACACCATAGGGCCGAATAAGTCTCCGGATTCGGAGCCCCCTTTGGTGCATGACACCATAGGGCCGAATAAGTCTCCGGATTCGGAGCGCCCTTCGTGGATTTCACGATTGGCCAAATAAGTCTCCGGATTCGGAGCCCCCTTGGTGGCATGGCACCATAGGCCGAATAAGTCTCCGGATTCGGAGCCCCCTTTGGTGCATGACGCCATAGGGCCGAATAAGTCTCCGGATTCGGAGCGCCCTTCGTGGATTTCACGATTGGCCAAAATAAGTCTCCGGATTCGGAGCCCCCTTTGGTGCATGACACTATAGGGCCGAATAAGTCTCCGGATTCGGAGCCCCTTGGTGCATGACACCATAGGGCCGAATAAGTCTCCGGATTCGGAGCGCCTTCGTAGCTTTCACGATTGGCCAAGAGATAGTCTCCGGATTCGGAGCGCCCTTCGTGGATTCCACGATTGGCCAAAATAAGTCTCCGGATTCGGAGCCCCCTTTGGTGCATGACACCATAGGGCGAATAAGTCTCCGGATTCGGAGCGCCCTTCGTGGATTTCACGATTGGCCAAAATAAGTCTCCGGATTCGGAGCCCCCTTTGGTGCATGACACCATAGGGCCGAATATAGTCTCCGGATTCGGAGCCCCTTTGGTGCACGACACCATAGGGCCGAATAAGTCTCCGGATTCGGAGCGCCCTTCGTAGCTTTCACGATTGGCCAAGATAAGTCTCCGGATTCGTAGCGCCTTCGTGGATTTCACGATTGGCCAAAATAAGTCTCCGGATTCGGAGCCCCCTTCGGTGCATGAACCATATAGGGCCGAATAAGTCTCCGGATTCGGAGCCCGTTTTAAACAACTAAATAAGCCGAATCACTAGTATGGTTCGCCGGACAAGGCGTGCTTTATTCGGCCCGAGCACGACCCATTCCGGTTTAATTCACATTCCGCCTAAAGCAAGGGCCGATTCCTGAATACAGGAAAAATATTTAAGCAAAAATATCTAAGCTACAAAACGTTCCGATAGCAAACTGTTAAACCATACGAAATGACTTGCCTAACCATTAAAAGTTGGAATCAGGAACATCCATCTGGCATAGCTAAACAAAAGATTTCAGAGTGAGACTCAATTATATAAAAATAACACTTTTATTTGATTTAAAAGTTGTTACATAGACGCAATCCGCGTTCGAACATTACAATATCTATCTCTAACTTCTAAGACAAATCACGCATCGATCTAGCCGCGCTTGAATCGACATGTCGCTAGGCCTCTGACACCATCGACAATGTCAAGGCCAAGATCCAAGACAAGGGAGGTTAGGGGCAGCGGTCGTCGTGTCTCCTTTCGGGGCGATCTGCTTCAACGACCTGGAGGCTGACGTGTTTCCAGTTTCTCCTTTCAGCGGTCCACCTCCTACATCGGAGAATCCCCCGCCGCAAACCGTCTGAGCGCCAAGTTCGGCCGGAATTTGAGCCCCTGCGACTATCATCACCATCTGATGGTGAAACGCTTGACCACCCCACGCAATAGATGTTTGATTGCATGAGGCGCCTGCCGCTTTTATTCTCAGTAATGGCCGCGATCTCGAGGCCCAAATCCCGAGGTGATTTTATCAATATTAAATCCCACGAGACAAGCGTCGGTCAACATTCTCCATGACCTAGTTAACCCAACGGTTGGCAAAAATGCACGCGCACAGGCTGCGCAAGGCCAAAAATTTACCTAGCTCAATCGGCCAGACTTCTTCAAAATTTCAACGACACACGCCGCAATGGCTTTATTAAAAAGTAAACGGCCATTACATGTAGGCCGATCACGCACAACGAATCATCGCATCGATTTAACATGCCGAGTCCGATTGATGTATTTATATCTATCCAACCATTTATGCAATCAAATTAAATACGCACACGCCGAATGCGGGAGACAATTTGATATTTTCAATAAGCGTTTTTTATTCAAACAACCAAGAAATTACATAATAGCAAACGCGACCAGCGTTCGAACTTCACAATAATTAAAGTCAGACGGCATCGCCCTCATCCTCACTCTTTTCAACCTCGAAAGCAGAAAACGGAAAATCCTCACTGTGATAGAGAGGTGACGCCGAATCGATGCCTGACAAGCGAAGAGATTCGGCGACTTGAGATGCCTTGATCCAACCATGCCTGAACCCACGATTTTCACATCGGCAAACCTCTTCGGCAAGCGTCTCCTTGGTCTTTTGGATTCCAACCAAGCGCCCTTCGTGAAAACCTTTTTCATAAGACCTCCCCTTGGCGGACTCCAATGCGAACATGCTCGCCGTTTCGCGATCGGCGATGGCAGCACTTATAAGCCGACTGGTAACCCTCTCCTCCACGATTGGATTCGGATTCACCTGCCCAGCCGGTTGCGGCTGAGCCGCTCTGATCTCTCTTAACTCACGTTCAGCCGCCTCCACGCGAGCCTCTAAACTGCGGATACGCTCTTCCTTTTTCTCCATTTCTCGACGGGCGGCGCGCAATCGCATGCCGACTTCGTAAGCCGTATAGAGCCCTTTCACCGCCCCATGAATGCCCTCGCGAAATACTTCGTAGTCCTGACGACCGACCATTGACTGCTGCACTTCCGGAGGAAATATTTGTCGAGCAAACTCGACCGCCACGTCTGGATCTCGAACGATCGAGTCCGCTTCCGTCATAGGTTTATTCCTCACAAATACTGCAAAACTTAATGGGCGCGGATTCGCGTCTGATCTCCTGTCGACTTGGGCGTGTGGCGATCTCCCCTGGGACTGCCTATCCCGTCTGGGCGACCTACTACGACGTCTAGGAGATTGACGCCTCTGTCGACCCATAGCACTCTTACTCCCAGCACGCGGGCGCACCACGGTGTTCACTTTGCCTCATGTCACCGCCAAGCTCAGCCAATGTCTTGGCTTCCCCTTTGCTGTTAAAGAAGAGTTTGTTGGACATTCGTACAATAGATTTTCTCTCAGGAGTCTGAATCAGATAAGCTACCAGACTCTTAAAAGCTATACCTTTAATCATTTAACGCTCGCGAAGGCAGCACGATCGAGGCAAGTTCATTAATTGCGACACCCAATCGACTGACGCCGACTAAGTTGACGGCAGATTCATCAATGTGTTCGGCCAAACTACCCCAGCCGGCTCACGAATTGATTCAGAACCAGAATTCTTATCATGAACCCCCTGGGGCAAGGGCAGATTCATCAATGTGTTGGCCAAACTACCCCAGCCGGCTCACGAATTGATTCAGAACCAGAGTTTCTTCTTATCATGAACCCCCTGGGGCAAGGGCAGATTCGTCAATCTAAGGGCCGAAGATCAGTAGGCAGTGAAATTGCAAATGGTGATTTTGATGGGATATGTATTGAATCTGCAGAAAACTAAAGTTTGGATAAACAATATTCTATATACGGCTTGTTTAGAATAGTTCCAAATAAAATCACTCGGACCAAATTCAGGGTTTCCCCACAATATATGCAATCCCATTTTACCAAATGCATTGATAAACACAGAACTCTTTCATTAAAGTTAAACCACAGAACTCCTTTATACAAAGCGTGCGGCGGTAGAGCAAAAAATTACAAGGAAATTTTCATCAATAAATTGCGCGCAGATGTTAACCAATTTATACATGAAAACTACCCTGAACCAACAAAGCACTATCCAAAAGAAGGAAAAACAAAAAGAAGGAAAAACAAAAACAAAAAGACGGCTGCCCAGTAAACGGCCCCCAGATCACTTCGTCGGTATCAGATTCAAGTGGCTCAACATCCACCTGTTCATAAGGAATCGGCAAGTCCAATGTAACCTCAGCGGCGGCAAGGGCTCTGAGCCAGCCATGTTTGAACCCGCGATTCTCAAACTTGGACACTTCTTCAACATATTCTGATAGAGCGGCGCCCCTCCCTGCTTCGAAGGCCTCCGATTCAGCTTTTTCGCGGGCCGCCTTAAGCTCCTCTAACTGAGCTTCCGCTTCAGCAAGTGCCTCCTTGGAAAGTTTGAGCGATTCCTCGCTCACATTCGCTCTACCCTCAGCATCAACACGAAGCTGTTCGGCCACGCGAGCCCTCTCTTTCTCCGCTTCGGCCCTCGCGCTCTCCATTTCAGCTCTCATAATTTCGAACTCGCCCTACTTTTCTGACCCTGCACCTCTGTTTGCAAATGGTCAATTCTCCCGAGAGCATCACGCAGGCGGCGACCCAAGTCGGTGATCCTTCCGACCGTCTGCAAAACAATTCGGTATGATTAGACGCGTTCAACAAAGAAAGAGCGAAATAAAGGTGACCTACCAGGAGTGCCGATTGAGCAGTTAGGGCAACGGCCATAATGTCAGGCACGCACCGAAGGCTTTGTTGTCAGCCGGCAGAGAAATCGAAGCCGCCAAGCTCAGAGCCACGGCCGGATCCTCGACGGCTGAAGCGTCGGATAAAATCGGCATATCCCTGATCTTTGGCTGAATAACGAACGGAGCGACCGCGTCCGTTTCTTCAAGCCGAGGCCGTTTGCTATCAGAGCCAGCTTCTGAACTCGCTTCCCCCTCGGCACCGCGCTTTTGGCCTTGCTCCGGAATCGGCCGTTTCCCATCGATTTGTTCTCCACCCTCTTTTTCCGTATCGGACGCAACAACCACTGTCTCCTCCGAAACGGGTACGAACGGCTTGATCGAGCTGGGATCTGATGCGGCACATTCAACCTTCTTTCGGGCGGCCATGCGCTCCGCATTTCTTTTACGGGCCATCTGCGTTAGGCTTTCCTTCGCCATACCCTCAAAGAAATCGCCGGGTAGATCCCCCAAATTTGCAAAAATATCCCCGGAAGAGAAATCTGTTCGTCCTGAGGCGGATGGCTCGGTGGCCTCGAATGCCGAGCGTATGGCCTCGTCGCCTTCTACTACTCTCTCAGTAGACCCCCCGCCGGATCGGCGACCACCTCAACGCTGGCTCGGCGTCTTCCCCCGAATCAGGAGCTACGAGACCGATCTGCCTAAGGTTTTTGAAGCTGGGGAAGATAAGCGCCGAGAGCTGTTGATTGCCGACTGGAATCGGAATGTTATCTGCGGCCGAGAAAGTAGTGTAAGTGGGTTCGTACCGAAGGAGAATATGGGCGGCTCTCCCCTGCCGTTGTACGTTTGGACGGCCGAAATATCTGAGTGCAGTCTTGACTTCCCCAAGAACCGCGTCGTCAACCGAAGTCAGAATTTTCTTCAACCTATTACCTGCAGAAAATGAAAAGCGATTTAGAGAAAAGAGCCGAATAAGAGATAGACCAACAAACAGGACATTGCGTGGCAACCTGGGTCGCCCTTATGTCTGGGAACAGGGTCCAGGCGATCCTCCCCTTCAGCGAACTCCCAATTACCTCGAACGTTGACCATCACGTCGTCAACCGTTTGCCAGAACTGGCAAGCATAGTCACCAAGTGATGGTCGGTATCTTTGGCCCTGAGAAAATATCGCCCCAGCCGACCGGAGGATTTGGCTAAGGCGTAACAATGCCGAATGGCCGGAATCCCAAGGTTAATCCTAAGGCGTCGGTTCAACTCTAAGACCCCATGATGATTCGAAAGAAATTTACGTTGGGTTGAGAGGGAATCAAACCCCAATACCGGAGAACGGCCCTAAGGAGTGGGTGTAGGGGGAAACGAACACCGCCCTCCGCAATGGATAAAAGAGGGAATACGATCGTGTTCTGATCTTCCCTCTCCATGTCAAGAGCACTGTCCGTTACAAGGGATAAATGGACGTCGTCAGGAATAGAAAAATGCTGCCGGAAGCCGGAGATGCGATCCTCAGAAAGGAGGTCTTTCAAATGTTTGGCCATCCTAGCAAGGAGCTAAGTATTCGCCGAAGCTAAAATAGCAAACAGAAAAAATAGGATTACAAAGAAGGGATAAGAAAAACTTACGAAGAACAGATGAGACAAAGGAAGGCGGGAGAAGTTGCAGAAGACGCGAGTCACGGAGGGATATGCACTGGCAATCCAAAAGTCTCAAAAAGATCGACGAAATATGAATCCGAAAGGGCCAAAGTTTCAAATCGCAATAAATGCTGAGGTATACATGAATAGAGCGGGAAAGTGCAATGATGAGCAAAAGGCGCGTGCTTCCTGACATATTGGGGCGCGCGAAGCCGCCTGACGCTAAACTCCTCAAATTCTGAACCAAACACGCCGATTGACTGCCGTCAACAGGGAGTTCGGGGGCAATTGTGGTGGCCGAATAAATGGCAAGGATAGAGGAGGTATTTTAGAAGCTAGACTCTAGCCGGCATACATCCCGCATAGACAAGGGGGCCGAATAGGGAAGGATCCCTAGAGCCGAATAATGGAAAAAATAATGATTGAAAAAGTAGGCTCTGGTCCCAAGGATCATAAGAAACAAGTATAAATATAGTGGCAACGAACTAGAAAAGGTATGTAAGAATCACTTCTAAAAACTTAGTAAACAAGCTTTCTTGAGGAGAACTGACTTGTCCGTCGGAGTGCTAATTCCGGCACCCCCGACCGGAGTACTTGTGTCTTTGCAGGTGACTAGCAGAGGATCATTAGCGTCTCCCAGGATCGGAAGAGTATTTCCAATCCACTTCCCCACACCTACAAAACCCCTTTCTTCCTTATTCTTCCTTTCTTCCTTCTCCACGGTTTGCTCCAGCAGGATGAATCACAAGTATGTATTTCTATATATATAGGTAATGAAGCTCTCTCTCTCTCTCTCTCTCTCTCTTCTCTCTCTCTCTCTTTATTCATCTCCTTGATTCCTTTCTCAGACAATGTTTTGGAGTCCCAGCACACTACAAAATACATACTCACCCTTTTTGCTCTCAACCTTACACGTGCACACACACGTCAACAACACACACACACACACACACACACACAAAATATTCCAGCATAACACTCTCATACATACACACCCACTGGTTTGCTCAATACACCCACACACACATACATCCTTAATTTTAAATTCTTTCATAATTTAATTTATATTTAGGATTAATTTAATTAAGCATCACTAAGTCTTAATAAATCTTGATTAACACATAATTAAATCAATCATGACTAATCACAAATCCCACTTAATTAGTCTAATTTGACTTCCTTTAGAGCTCAATTAATTATATTTAAATTTATCAATCTGAATTAGATTTTTAATCAAACTCTCAAAAGGCTCCAAATATTAAATTAAATTTATTGTCATCATCAATTTTGATTTCCCAAATCATTTAGGCCTTCAATTTCTGATCAGACTCAAAATTTTCATCAATTAAATTACATATTCAAATTGGATACCCCATAAATAAATTTAATTCGTAATAATCACAATTCTCAATCCTCATAATTTAATTAACTTAATTAACTCCAATTCGGACCTAATTAATCGAATCTCAATTTTACTAAACTGAATCGAATATTTAATTAAACTCCCAAATGGGTCCGTAATTAAAATTAAATTGATTCAACTTCTTAATTTCACTTCCTTAAGCCATTTGCACCCTTAAATTCTAATTTCAAAATAAATCTTTAATAGAATCATATACGAATAAGATTCCATAATTCTCATAAATCCCAAATTAAATTAGGATAACGACTAATTAAAATCCAAAATCTCTTTAATTAACCAAATATAAAATATTATACGTGGCGGGGTTGTCACACATGATTAACCAGTAAACCATGATTAAGGATGCTTAATAAGGAATGCAGATGAAATATTGAGTTACTTCCATGAAGATGACTGACGGAGCGACCGAAGGTCTGAGGGCGGCGCACCTCCCATGAAGATAACTGCCCAGCGGCAATGGAGTGGGTAGACGCTGGCTGACGACCGGGTGAACTGGCCTCACGAGAAAGACCAAAACTACATGCACCGTTGCGTCGCTCCGAAAAAAGGTCGTCCATCTGATAATCCCCAACATTCAGGTCCGGAACAATAGTGGTGTCCATCCCAGTATAAAAATCACGAGACGTCCCAAGGTCAGCTGGCACCTCTGGAAAATGAGTGGGGTACAAGTCTGCCAGCTGTTCAGAGGTTGCCGAAGCAACTAGATCAGAGGTCCCAGCGGCAGTAGTGACAGTGTGGGTGGCTAAAGTGACAGCTACCTCTGCAAGTCGGTCCAAGTCCAAAGGGGTCACAGCAGGGACAGTGGTAGCAGCCGCTACACTTGGACTCCCTTCAGCTACCTGAACGTCTGGAGGTGGAGCTTGTTAAATCAATGGAGACTCAGTAGATTGGGAGGAACCGCCAGATGCAGCCCCAAGGGTAGGCGGTACAATTTCCAGCGGCTCTCTCATATCACGATCTTCTCTAGGGGTCTCAGGTACGAAGTCATCCTCGCCAACAGAGGAACGAACAGAGTGCATAGAGTCAGAAAGATACAAAGGCTCTAAACCCTCAGTGGCTATATCACTCGTTGTAACTTCCACAGCAGGGAGAATTTGCTCATGGCTTGTGGCCTCCGTAACTGGCTCAGCCTCCACAACTGGCTCTGCCTCAGAAGTCGGTTCGCCTCTCGTACTTGGTTCCTCTTCAACATCCGGAAGAACTATCCTGCGAGTCTTGAATCTTGTCACCCTGGTGGCAATAGGGAGGTTGTCATCGTCGTCTGAGTCTAAAGAAACGCCGATGGCAGTAGAAGCGCCCTCGAGGACAGAGGGCAGTATGGTCTGAGGTCCTTGAAGGCAGAAAAAGATCATGCGGTTGTTACAGTAAACATAATAAGTATAAGGAAACAATACAAAGTATTTTCTAAGTATGGATACCTTTCAGAGTCTCATCCTGCTGGGTGAGGCACGTGCCTCAGGAATCGATACTACTACTGCTTGGGCTGCCCTTAGCCTAGATCGGGTCATGCGTACTGTTGCACTCGCTTCGAGGAGAGCAGTCTGCAAGGGTTGAACAGACACTGCCCCAGACGGGTGAGGCTCCTCCAGAATTGGCAGAAACTTGAAGCGGAAAAATATGCTAGATTGTTTCCCTCGGCCAGAAGGCAGACGAAGGGACAAGTCGGGCTGCGAAATAGATTCTATTGCAGGGACGACCGCAGCACTGTTGCAAAAATTGAAGAAAGAATTGAGATTGCGATGCCAGAACAGCCTATTGTCAGGAGTACAGGCACACTCTCTCCCAAGTGAGAGAAGCTCCATGACTCCTAGGCCCTCCACAAGTAGAGCAGTGTAGTCACGGGTGAATCACTGAAAACTCCCGTGGAAATCAGTCTGAGGCGAAGGAGCATATGGGATGCCCTGATCCATTCGGAATTGCATAAGGACCCTGTCAGGAGCTGGGTATGCACAAAGCTCCACACGTCATAGCGGCCCATGGATCGCTCCATGTCCGAATGGATGAGGTCAAGACGGAAATATAAATTACCCAGAAAGAAGGGAGCCAAGGAATTTGATTACCACTGCAAAGCTTTACGGCTAAGGGAAATACCAGAGGATTGATGCTTTCGACGGGGTTACTGGGTAGGACAAAGAAGGAAATGAAATAGCTAACGAATGCAGCAAAGTATAAGTCACCTCGATAGCTCGGCCCAACTACGGAGTCGCGATTCTCCTCAGTAACGTCACCTACAACTGGTTGCAGGTCCTTGAAGAAGTGCTTTAACCAAGAGAGATAGGTGGTCTTATCTCTCTTAGGCCTCTCCTGGAGCAGTTCCCCGGTTCTAAGGTCATACCATGAGCCAAACTTTCGCGCCTCCCGAAAGGCGGTTTGAAGAGCAGTGACGGTGACTTGCTCTGCAGGGGTCAGAGACGCTGGGTCAAAGGGCTGATCTCCATGGGTGTCGAGGCACAAGAGGACAGCAACGTCTTCCAGGGTTGGCGTTATCTCCCCCTACACCAAGACAAAAGTGTGGGTGTCGCAACTCCAACGGGAGACAATCATATCAGTGTTGGTTTGCACCTTACGCACCGATAACTCCCTCGAGATCAAGATGGCATTGAAAAGGCAAACATCACGCAGACGCTGCTCGAAACCACAATCTGCAATGACGTCATCGACCCAAAGGGACTAATCTGCTAGAGGGCCCGAATGAGTACGATAGTAGATGTAAGAATGTGAAAAGTCGTCACGCTCCACACGAAACAACAGCACAAAAACCGGGTTCACCATGTACGCGTCTTCCAAGGTGGCCTCCCCAAAAGGAAGCAGAGGCTCCTCTAGGAAAGGGGTGTCAGGAACAAAGGAATCAATCGCCTTCCAGAAGGGGTCGGCCAACCCTTCAAAGTAAGGGGCCTGCCTCCACTTAGTAGGGGGTGGGCAACCCTGTCAGCAAGAAACTCGTGTTCGCCATGAAAGGGAATAAAGAAAGTCAAAAAAGCTTTGGAAAGAGGGGACAAATAAGAGAAGAAGACAAAGGAGATCGAAAGGTGTGTTGGGAAGAAGTGGGGGACCAGTGGACCCAAGGGCATTATTTATAAAGAAAATTAGCAAATGGGGGCACTGGCACGCTGCCGTAGGTCATTATGACTTGTTAGTCAAAAGGTTACCCTTTTCAGAGCCGGCGCAACTTCTGACCCAACCGACACAACCCTTGGGTTGCTCGCTGACATCATGCACGCGTGGAAAATAGGGAGCGTGTCTCCCATGTGCACAGGGGCAAAATGTAGAGGGGCAAAAATTAAGCCCCAAGATAATAATGGGCCTAAGTGCTGAGGTCGCCCCAATGAGGCGATCAGGAACGAAAAAGGAGCATGGGCCAAAGCCCAAGGGGAGTGGGCCAAAGCCCAAGGGGAGTAGGCCAAGGCAGGTCCGACCCACCAGGGCTCCAGATGGACTCAGTGAGGAGAAATGCCCAAGTCAAGTTGTGGAGGCAACACCTGCAGCGGCGAAGTTGCGGAGGGAACATGTGCAGCGGCAAAGTTGCTGAGGCACTTTGCCTCAGCGCCGCCATTCCTATTAACTTCGGTTCTGCCGCCATTTGAAGTTGTTGAGGGAACATGTGCAGCGGCAGAGTTGCTGAGGCACTTTGTCTCAGCGCCGCCATTCCATGTATCTTCGGTACCGCCACCATCCCAAGTAATGTCGGTGTCGCGACCATCTGGAGTTGCCGAGGGAAGGAGAAGACCGAAGTAACTAAGTTGCTGAGGCAATACTTGCAGCACCCAAGTTGCGGAGGCATTATGTCGGCACCGCCATCTCTAATATCTTCGGTCATGCCGTCTGAACTTGCCGCGGGGAATGACTACCGCAGTAACTACTACCGCAACAACTAAGTTGCAGAGGGAATATCCTGCCAAGGTGATAGCAGCCTTTAAGAGAGGCTTTCCTTTGCAAGTAGAGGCTAATGCCTGGCACTGACAGCAGGCCCCAAAGCATTACTGGCCTAGGGCTGATAGCAGGCCCCACAGTTCATTTAACTTTGCGCTAATAATAGGTCCCAAGACTTACTGGTTGGAGCTGATAGCGGGCCTAGAAATACCAATTTAGCGCGACAACCCCGCGAAGATGGGAGTAGGGTAGCCCGAGTACAAGGGACTCCCTTTCCATTACCCAGGTCATGGACCTGCCTTGGTCGCACAGGCAGGACTAAGGAAGCCCCCTTGGGCTTGGTACTAAAGCATAGCATGGTTGATAGCAGGCTTGGTTGTGGCCTTCGCCCTGGGAAGCTAGGGAGCTTGTGGTTAGGTGACTAAAGGTGGAGGCTTTGCTGAGGTGAGCACGAACATAGTCGATAGCAGACTAATGGAGTCCTGAGAATGCATGTATTGGCCAAATAGAATTGAGAAGGCAAGTGCAGTTGCGAGGTTCACCGTTGCAAGTGCACTTGCTGAGGTTCAAGCTGAGAAGGCAAGTGCAGAGGCAAACACTCCTGCTACAACTGCACTTGCTGAGGCCCAAAAGGGGAGTTGTCGCGCCAAACACTCCTGACATAACTACACTTGCTAAGGTTCAAAAAGGTAGTTACGGAGGCAAACAAATAGTACACAGTATATGCAGAGGGACACGTGGCACCTTCAGCCTGGTGGCTCAAGGCAGAATATTCCATGTGATCCTCTGGAACACATGTCTTCTCTCCATTTGGCCACTTGATGTCCTCTTGGTACCAAGGAAAAACCTATAAATAGGACCCATTTCCCAAGGTTCAAGAAGAGGAATTTTAGAGATTTGGGGGAGATGCTGCCCCAATTTGGTACTGCCATATACTTCTTCTTGAGCCACTTACTTCACCCTCACCTAGCTACACACTCTTCAACTTCCAAATAATTACTGTTGTTCATTCTCAAGCCACTTCCTCCATCAGTGGATCATTAGCATAGTTTTGCCTCTCTAATCACCTCTTTAACCTCGAACCCCCCTTACATTTTTGGTGACTCCGCTGGGGAGGCTGCTTTGTTGATGGTTCACACCCGCAGTGGCTTACACACTTCGCTGGAAAAGATGGCAGAAGATGAAGTTCAGCAACTCCTGTGGTAGCAAGGCTCTTCCAATGGCGGAGCAGCACATGCGGAAGACCATGACCACAATGTTGTGATTGAGGCAGTTCAGTCACTCCAGGATACGCAGAGGGAGATCCTGGCAGCTTTGCAAACTCTTACTAAGGCTATTATGGCCATGGTTTCTCGACCAGCTTCAGTGCACGCAGCCCCACCTGTAGCAGTTCCAAACCCAGCGCCTAACTTGTTCCCTAAGGATCAGGCTCCGATCCAAGTGCCTCTGGTGGTACCTTAGGCGAACGGTACAACCGCCGGCTCAACTACCCAGGAGTAGACTGGACCATTTCAACCCACTCACTTTGTTACTCTAGCCAATGTACAAGCTATGCTCGAGCAAGAGCACATCAAGAAACAACTGTCATCTCTCCCAGACCCAGATGTGAAGCCCCCATACTCTCAAGAGATATTGACCATGCCCTACCCAACTAGGTATATAGTGCCCAAGTTTATTAAGTTTGATGGAAAACAAGGCAATGCCAGAGAACACGTGGTCAGGTTCATTGAAACTCTTGGTGTCCATGGTAGTGACCACTCCTTGCACCTTCGGGAATTCTCCAAATCACTTACTGAAAGAGCTTACAATTGGTATGCGAACTTGGCTCCCAACTTGATCAAGAGTTGGGAGGAGATATTGAACAAGTTCCACACGAAGTTCTTCCAAGTCCAAGAGAAAGTTACAACCCTCACCCTCGGGCGAGATGTCCAAAAAGAAGGTGAAGACATACTAGACTATGTTAAACGGTTCCAAGACAAGGCTATCGACTGCCATGAGCCAGTGGATGAGGCTCACTTAGTCAGCATATGTGTGGAGAGTGCCATACGCAACTACAAAATTTTTTTGGTGAACCATAATCTGCCTACCTTTTCTGCCTTGATTGAGGCAGCTAGAAATCTCAGTACCACTGGTCCTTTACACAGATCTCGTGACAGCCACTGCTACCCCCGCAGTAGTAGAGTTTTTGCGGTAACCTCCACAGGAGGGAGCCGCTCGCAAGCAGAGGCTTCGTCCTCTAGAAAGAGGAAGAGTTATGAAGATAGGAATCCATATCCTTGCAGCCTTGAGAATGTTAAGGCCTTGGTTAAAGAATGGGTTGCTGATGGTGAACTTACTTTACCTCTGGTTGATGTTACTCCAACCAAGAAGGACAAGGAAAGCCCAGATTATTGTGTCTATCACAGAACCACCAGGCACCCTACTAGGGAATGTTGGACTTTGAAAAGTATCTTCAAGAAGAAATTTGCTGAGAATGAGCTGAAGTTCAAAGACGCCGGTAATCATGACGTACGGAAGGACCCTTATCCTAACCACAAAGAAAAGGGGAAAAATGTACACATGATTGGTTATCTTGGGCCTGTGCGTGATCAAGTGTACATGGCGTCTTACTATGATGAGTTAGAGGAAATCGCTAGTGGCTACCTCCCTGAGACAGTACCTGCGGAGGCGAAATTCGCAGAGGATACACATGCCCAAGCCCTGCAAAATTCTATTAAGTTTCGCACCTTCTTTGACCAATTGGGGCTGAATTAAGCCGCCAGGATGGAAACAACAAAGGCTCTCATCAGTATCTCTGAAGTGCACCATGCTAAAGTTGCTAAGGCCAAGGAATATGTGCCTTGGCACATCCAGGAAGATTATGGGGCTATTACCTTTTCAGAGGCAGACAGAGCATATCCATTTCCTCATAACTGTCCTCTTTTTGTCACAGCTTATATCAATGATGTGGAGTTCAAGCGTGCTTTCCTCGATAGTAGGGCGTCCATAAACATCATTACCACTGACACCTTCGCACAGGCTGGCATCCCGGAGTCCAGAATGGTTCGCCAACCCATTACTGTAACCGGTTTTGGTGGTGAGAAAAAGGTCACTAAGGGCCATGTTGTAGTGGACTTAGCAGTTGGCGAGATTCGTTCCACGACTAAATTCCATGTGATTGAAGCAGATACAAATTACCACATGATACTTGGCAGAGCTTGGATGCACCGATATGGGGCTGTCTCGTCCAGCTATCACCAATGTGTGAAGGTAAAATTGGGAAAACGCACAGTTACCATAAATGCGTCTGAAAAGCCATTCGGAGTGGAAGGGGCACACTATTCAGATGTTGTTTTCTTTACTGAGTTGTCAACGGATGAAGCTCCAAGGACTGGTAAAATTGCAGGGGTAAAATTGTCAAAGTGGGAAGACATTCGAGATGCAGAGGCTGCTTTAGAAAGCAGTGGACAGAAAAGGAGCAGCAAATCCACAAGCCCTTCGCCCAAGATTGTTAAGGTGCGTGAAGGCGGCAAGACAGTCTACTACCTATGACGGTCTTGGGGGCCAAACTTCATACCCTAGAAGAATGGCCCCAAGATAAATAAATATGCTGAAAGTGAGTCCCAAGAAGGATTGGTGGAGACGCCTGAGCCCGCCCCTGAATGCATGCAAGATAGGCCCAAACCCCAGCAGGAGGTACTTGCTGAGGTCAACCTCAGTGACTTACTTGGGCAGAGCAAGCCGGTGTTTGTCAGTGATACAATGGCTCCAGCAGCTAAGGCAGAATTGATAACACTACTAAAGCAATACAGTGATGTCTTTGCTTGGACATATGATGAGATGCCTGGTCTTGACCCATCCCTGGTCACTCATCATTTGGACACTTTTCCCAACTCTAAACCAATCAAGCAGCACGCTCGAAAGTATCACCCTGATCTTGAAGCAAAGATTAAAGCAGAGCTAGAGAAGTTGCAGAGGGCTAAATTCATTGAGCCTATACAATATCCAACTTGGCTAGCAAATATCGTTCCTGTGCAGAAGAAGAATGGTCAGATCAAGGTCTGCATAGACTTTTGTGACCTAAATAAGGCTTGCCCGAAAAATGAGTTGCCATTACCCCATGTTGATACACTTGTCGATTCAATTGCGGGCCATCAGATGCTCTCCTTCATGGATGGGTTCAGTGGTTATAACCAGATCAAAATGGTGTCAGAAGATGTAGAAAAGACAGCTTTCAGAACACCCTTAGGAAATTTTTTCTATACGGTGATGCCCTTCGGTTTGAAAAACACGGGGGCAACCTACCAACGGGCTATGACTGCAGTGTTTCATGACATGTTGCACCACGAAGTGGAAGTATATGTGGATGATCTGGTGGTCAAGTCTACTAAGGCAAACCGCCACCTCTGCGACTCGGAAAAAGTTTTTTAGCGTTGTCGCAAATTTTGCCTCAAGATGAACCCTCTCAAGTGTGCCTTTGGAGTTACCGTTGGCAAGTTCCTTGGCTTCCTTATACACTAGCGGGAGATCGAAGTAGATGGGGATAAGGTCAAGTCAATCATGGAGATGCCACCGCCACACTCTCAAAAAGCTTTGAAGAAATTCCTAGGCAAGGTGTCATACCTCAAGAGGTTTATTCCAACCTTTGCTAAGATAACCTTTTCCTTTGGGAAACTGTTGAAAGGGAATCACAAGTTTGAATGGCTGCAAGAACACCAATGGGCATTTGATATGGTGAAGAAAACACTTACGTCCCCACTTACAATGATTGCTCCACAGCCTGAAAAGCCTTTGCTACTGTACCTGACCTCTACCTCGCGGTCTATTGGAGCCCTACTTGTCCAAGACATAGATGGCATTGAGAAGCTAGTCTATTACATCAGTCGCAAAGTCAATGGTGCCAAGTCGCTATATACCCCAATTGAGAGGCATTGCTTAGCCTTAATCTTCACAGCGCAGAAGTTGCGCCACTATTTTTTGGCACACCCGATCCAGGTTGTGACCCGGAGTGATCCAGTCCGTTACTTGCTGAGCAAGCCTGCTCTGACCGGGAGAATGGCAAGATGGCTCTTGGCTCTAGCGAAATATGATATTGCTTGTGTCGCTCCTAAGGCTATTAAGAGCCAAGCACTTGTGGACCTACTGGCCCAGTTCCCATCTGGTGAACATGAACCTGCAGAGGTACCTCTACTGGGTGAGTTCCATGTCTCAGCAGCTGCGATTGAGACTTATTGGGACTTAAAGTTTGATGGAGCTTCCGAAGTTGGGAAAGGTGGAGCTGGTGTCACACTAACCAGTTAAGAAGAAGAGAAGTTCCATCTATCATATAAGCTTGACTTTGAGTGTTCAAACAATGAGGCCGAATATGAAGCGTTGATACTGGGCCTGATAGCTGCCCAGAAGAAAGGCCTCCGCAAGTTGAGAATCTGGGGCGACTCCAAGTTAGTTGTCAAGCAAACAATGGTTGATTTCGCCTTGAAGGAGCCTCTGTTGGCCCCATATCGCACAGTAGTCCAAAGGTTGCTTGCTCAGTTTGATGATGTCCAAATCCAGCATACCCCTCGAGCACAAAACTATTTCCCCGATGCCTTGGCTACACGGGGGGGCAAAGGTGGAGATACTAGATGATAGTATAGCCATCGTCATTGAGAAAAGAACAAGACCCGCAGTGCTAACTGAAGAACATGCAAAGCAAGATGCTGAGGGGTGGAAAGCAGATATAATCCAACAACTGAAAACAGGCCAGGGAACAATTAGACTAGCAGAACTTGCATCATTTCTCCTCCTTAGAGGAGAGTTGTACTTTCATGGTCCCAACAACTTGCTGGCAAGATGCGTCGGTAGACAAGAAGCAGCTTACAGACTTAAGCAGATCCATGCTAAATCCTATGGAGATGGAGATATCAGTCTATACCGACGAATACAGAGGCAAGATGTAGACCCGACTTCCTCTGCACGTCCCCCTTTCGAAGAGGGTGCGAATTGGTCTTACTACAGTTCGGACTCTTGCCACGGTTCTGAATCTAATCTCACAAAGTGCAATGTGAGATTGATAAACACCAAAGAGTCCAAACTTGGCAATTGGTTTTGGAAAATCAATTTTGAATAAAAAAGCGCCAAACATGGACTACTTTGCCAGATTACAGAGTTGCCACCTAAATATTTTGTTTTGGGGAAATTTAGGAAACCATGACTCGTGCCAAAGGCCACGTGTCCGTCATCACCAAAGTTGCCTCGGCTCGGGAACTTGGGTACGAGAGGGGAAGGTCCTGAAATGAGCACCCCCGCTCGCCCGATCAAAAGATCGGCCTCTACTAAGCATGATATGTTGTTTTATAAACACATGTGTTCTTGTCCGGTTATTAGCTAACTTACTATGTGATGCGCACAGCATACAAGTATAGACTTAATCACGAGAATTGGAACAAAACAACTCGTGTTTGTTTTTGAAAATGGTTTAAAAGTGCTACTCGCAAGTAGGCTAAAGCGCGGATTTGCCACCTTCAAGTGGGCTTAAAACATGATTTGCCACTTCGCAAAGTGGGCTTAAAACTCACATTTGATGAATTGTCCCAATTCAAGTAATAAAACCTTCATCCACAGGCATTCATGCAGTTAATCACTTACGCAAATAGCCTCATGGCAAGCATGCTAACATGGCAACACTCACACTTATGCAAGTATGCTAAAGCATAAAACTTACAGCGTACTCTGAGCCAAAACAAAAGCTAGTTAGAAATCATGCATGATCCTAACTATACAAGATGCCTAATGCAACACATGCAATAATGCAAATAATAGGCTCGGCTATCTAAGATGGCATATGAATGCAACAATTTGATAACATGTATTCAAAGAATTATTGAAATACGATGCAGTTTGAATGATGCACCGAGCCTCGGTGCATGCAAGACAAATAAATGATGCAAACATGCAAGCATAAGGTATGCTAATCAAAACGTGCCCTAATCTAACCATCGAAAGCGGTTAAATAAAAGGGAGAAAGACGTGGGGTTGGAAGACATGCACACACGCACGCACACTTATTACAACATTGCGCCCTCTCGAAGAAGGGTCCGAATAAATAAGCTAAGCTAATCTAAGCTAAGCTACTTACTACAAACCAACTAATTAACTAACTTAGCTAATTAATTATTACAAAGCAAATGAAATAATTAATTACACAAACTAGCTAAAATATTACAATACTCGAATAATTAACTATGCTAACTAATTAAAGCAATAAAGTGGCCCCGCGGGCGAGGGAGACATGCATGCTTGGTTGTGTAGACACCCCATTTTTGACCGTCCTCAAGACTTGGACGTCATCGTTTGAACACTTGATGATCATCCATGCTCGTGTTCGTTTTGAGTTCCTGAAGGTCTCGGTTGTGCGCCTTGCCTTGGAGCCTCTCAACTTGTCTGTTTTGTGCTTGGTTGTGGACTAAGAGCTTGTGGCTTTGTTTCTGAGGGAAGGGGGTGGCATGTTGGCCATCCCTACAACCCATTGGCCAGGCCCCTTGCCCATTGGCCGTGCCCTCAACCCATCGGCCATCAGTGGTTGCTGGTCGGCATCACAAATGGCCGGTCAGCCCCTTTAATGGCCGGTCGGCCATTTCTTTTGGCCGAGGCCCTTTTCTTTGCTTTTGCAGATATTTTGTTGCTAGTTGTGCCAGCTGGTGAGCATAGAATGCATCCTCCATATTGCACCAAGCTTCTAGCTTGTTCAACAAGCTTGAGACTTGGATTTCTATAAGAGGGGAAGCTCCTCTTCCCTTTTAGAGGTTCTGAAAATGTGTATTAGGGCAATACATATCCCTCTCTCTCTATATTTCTCCCTTTCTCTCTATATTTACACTAGTTTGTGCCTTAAAGTGGTTTTTCTTCACACTTTTGCACTAAAGCACCTAGTGATACACCTTCACTCTTGAGCTGAGATACTTGGAGGTTTGTTTGAAGCTCAAAGGCTTGGTTTTTGCCTCAGAGGTGGCTGTTCTTGCTGTGGTTCTTTAAGGGTAAGCATATACCCCCTTTTAAGCTTGTTTTTGTATTAGTTTAGGCCACCTTTGCATGCTTCTTTTGGTTTAACTTTCAACTGAAAAAAGTTCTATATTTAAGTGCTTAAAATGGTTGTTTAAGGCTTTGTTTGAGTTAGGGGTGGTTTACCCCCTTTGGTGGCTTGTTTGGCCTTGCCTTGTGCCATCTCTTTAGCCCTTTGAGATCACCTTCTCTTGGCCTTTTAACCACTGAATTCCAGAGGAATTTCAGTAGTGGAAAGTGTGTTTTGAGGCCCCAAATAGGTGGGGGTGGTCCCCCCCCCTTTTTGTACCTTGTTTGCATATGTTATTGGCTTACCAAGTTAGCATGTTTTTCTACCTTCTTGGGCCCCTATCCTAGCATGTTTCAGGCCTTGTTTTGCCATGATATATCTCTGTTTTGGCTTGGTTTTATTGCCTCTTGCATGCTTCATACCCTTGTAGTGCAATCCTCCCTATAGCCTTAACATGCATCATGCTTTGGACCATCATTCTAGCATGTTTTTGGCTTCACTCCAGCAAGCTTTTACTCATGTTTTGCCATGCTTAAGCTCTGTTTTAAGTGTTTTTGGTCGCGCATGCCTTGCTTTGTATAGACATAGTGCAATCTTGCTCACTAGCTTGGTGTTTTGAGTCCACTAACATGCATTGCTTGGGCTATTTGCATGATTTAACATCATTTGATATATGATTTCAGTGCATGAAATGTGGTCATACTCTCCTATGCTTCACTTTTTCAATGCTTTTGGAAGGTTATGCTTTGTGCCTCAATCATGAGCCAATTGGCATGCATGCTTGCCTAAGCCTTTTGGGCTACCATCTCAGTGTGTTTTTGGTCTTATTTTGCCATGATACAACTTTGTTTTTGGTTGGTTAGAGCATCCCTCATTTACTTCTTACACTTGTAGTGTAATCATGCTCATTGGCCTTGCATGCGTCATGCTTTATGCCTCCCATTCTAGCATATGTTGGCTATGTTCAAGCATGTTTCTAGCATTGTTTTGACCTGCCTTGGGACTGTTTTGAGTTATCTTGGCCCTTTGGGGCTTGCTTGATATGGCTATGGTGCAAGTGCCTTTGCTAGCCTTAAGCTTTGAGCCTCCTAGCATGTTTCATTTGTGATATATGCATGATTTGGCATCATTTCACACATAATTTCAGTGCATATAGTGTAGCTACACTCTCATATTTGTCACTTCTTAATTATGTTTGAGAATTAACCCTTATGCCTAGTTGATGAGCCATTACATGAGCATCATTATCTTGCCTTTCATGCCATCATTTCAGAGCATTTTGGCCACTATTTTGGCATGCATGAGGTCAGTTTGGGGCTGGTTCGGTCCATTGGGTATTGCATTACATAGCCCTTGTGTTGTGTCCTTCACTAGTTTCAATGCTTAAGGACTCTAACTTGCCATGCTCATGTTGTTTGCATGTTGTTGCGTTGCATTGTGTTTGGAATGTTGTTGTGTTGCATTGTGTTTGGATTTGATGTTAATCCAAACACGAGAAATAAGGGGCGTTTCATACTTGAAGTGATGAAACGCGCCTCATTTCTCGGTCACCGACACCTTTGATCGTGTATGATAAGGTGGAGGTTCATCGAGTCCTTATGTGTTATTTGTGTGCATTCATTGACATTGACTTGTGCAACTTGGCCTCTTTGGCCATCATGCATTGAGATGCGTGATTGGTGGCTCGAGAGCCGAGCACTACACTCCTTTGAGCTTGAGACATGATAAGGAGTGTAGTTGCACACACATTTCTTTGCAAATACACTGCCACGCCTCTGTTGGTGCTCTGTTACAGCAAAATGAGAAATTGTAGGAAGCAGTGGCCGACCGGCCATCAGAGCTGCCGACCGGCCACCAAGGCTGCCGATCGGCTATCAGAAGTGGCCGATGGCCATCAACTTTGGCCGATGGCCATCCCTCTTAGCCGACCATCCCTCAACATGTTCCTAAGGTGGGTCAGAAACTTTTTGGAAGTTGGCATAATTTTCAGAAGTACAAAAGAGTGCAAATAGAGGCATCATGAGGCACGGTAGTGGATTTCCGGGAGGACGCGACCGAGCATGCATCCTTCATTGTTCAAGGCGGAGCTGTGGCAGCCTAATTTAGATGCTTTTCATACTTAGTTGGTTTTTGTAACTTAATTAATTTGATTAATTAGTTGGTTTGTAATATGTAGCTTAGCTTAGCGTAGCTAGCTTAGTTTATTTATTCAGACCCTCCGTCAAGAGGGCACAATGTTGTAATAAGGGTGCGTGCGTGTGTGCATGTCTTTCAACCCCATTTCTTTCTCCTTTTTACTTATCAGCTTTCAATGGTTAGTTTAGGGCATGTTTCAATTAGCATACTTATGCTTTGCATGCATGCATCATTCATCTGTCTTGCATGCACCGGGCTCAGCGCATCAATCAAACTACATTGTATTTCAATTCCTATTTGAATACATGTATCAAGTGTTGCATTGATATGCCATCTTAGAATAGCCGAGCCTATTTAGTTGCATTTTTGCATGCGTTGCATTAGGCATCTTGCATAGCTAGGATCATGCATGATTTCTAACTAGCTTCTGTTTTGGCTCGGAGTACACTGTAAGTGTTTATGCTTTAGTATCCTTGTATGTGTGTAAATGACTGCCATGATAGCATACTTGCCATGAGGCTATTTGCTTAATTGCTATAACTGCATGAATGCCTGTGGATGAAGGCTTGATTGCCTGAATTGGAACAACTCGATGATTGTGAGTTTTAAGCCCACTTTGCGAAGTGGCAAAATCATGTTGTTTTCTAAGCCCACTTGAGGGTGGCAAATCTGCGTCTTAGCCTACTTGCGAGTAGCACTTTCAAACTATTTTCAAAAAACACACCTGAGATATTTTGTTCCAATTCTTGCGATTGAGTCTATACTTGTATGCTGTGCGCATCACATAGTAAGTTAGCCAATAAACCGAAATAAGAATGCATGTGTTTTCAAAAACAACATATCATGTTAGTAGAGGCTGATCTTTGATCGGGCGAGCGGGGGTGCTCATTTCATGACCTTTCCCCCTCATACCCAAGTTCCCGAGCCGATGCAACTTTGGTAATGATGGACACGTGGCCTTAGGCACGAGTCAGGGTTTCCTACATTTTCCAAAACAAAATATTTAGGTAGCGACTCTGAAATCTGGCAAAGCAGTCCATGTTTGGCACTTCTTGATTAAAATTGATTTTCCAAAATGATTTGTCGGATTTGGACTCTTTGGTGATTTATCAGTCTTACATTGCACTTTGTGAGATTAGATTCAGAACCGTGACAGGAGTCTGAACTATAGTAGCTAGAACTACAATTCGCGTCCTCTCTGAAAGGGGGGCGCGCGGAGCGGAGTTTGGGCAGTCTACAGGTTGGCGTCTGCTCGGAAATCCATTGCTTTGTTGTCAATTGCCTCTGTTTGCACGTGCCTTAGTTTCTGAACATTGAACCAACCTCCATACTGTTTCTGCTCCAAAACAGGATCATTTCTGCACAAAATTGGACTGGTGGCCGGTCGGCCACAAAAAGTAGCTGCCGGCCACCTCAACTGGCCGGCCGGCTAGTAAAAGTGGTCGGTCGGCTACCTCAAGTGGCCGGTCGGCCACCTGCTTTCCCAAACTTCTGGTTTTGCTGCAACAGAGAACAACAAAGGCACAACAATATATTTGCAAGGAAATGTGTGCACTGCCACACTCCTCATCATGTCTCAAGCTCAAAGGAGTGTGGCACTTGGTTTTCAAGCCACCAACCAAGCATCTCAATGCATGATGGCCCGAAAGCCAAGCTTACATAAGCTTAGTGAATGCACGAACAACATACAAAGTGCCTTCACCCTATCATGCATGATCGAGGGTGTTGGTGACCAAGAAATGAAACACGTTTCATCACTATGAGTATGAAACGTCCCACATTTCTTATGTTTGGATTAACGTCCGATCCAAACATATGCAATGCAAACAACATGCTTCTCTTTCACAAGTTTTACTTGGTCCATTTCTTGTTTACACATTTTACATTACCGAACCATTCATTAACCGGTTAAGACCAATGTGAAAAGTCCACTAGTGGGAAAGATAGTCTAAGCCATAAGCACCTTAAGCATGAAAGAAGCCTCATGCTTTTGGTTAGTAGAAACCCTCAAGAGAAGGCTAAAACCATTAGGCATGAGAGTCTCAATTCCATGCTTAAACCAACAAGGGGCTTAAGACCACTTTCAAAATCAAATTCAAAAGTGAAGCATGGGGAAAGATTGCAGAAATTCAGTGCTGATATGGCATGCTAAAAACACTAAATCATGCAATCAACATATGCACAACATGTTCGAAGCCAAAAACAACAAAGCTAGTAAAGTGCATTACACTAGAAGCAAGCAATACCATGCTCAAATAACCAAACCAGCCATGGACAGACCTAAAACATGCCAAAAAAGTGGCCTAAACATGTTGGAATAGAAGCTCAAAAGACTAGGAGAACATGCACACATGTTAGCTCATAAGCAAGGCACAATACACAACCCTCAAGGGCAATGAAGAAGTGAAGTATGTGAGGGTGTGATAAGGTTACATGCACTGAAATCATGTGTGAAATGATGTTATGGCATGCAAATAACTCAAGCAAAGCATGTTAAAGACCTTGAAGCTCAAAGCTAGTCAAGGCTATTTACACTATAGCTATACAAAGCAAGGCTCAAGGGACCAAGACCACTCAAAACAGAGTTTAAACGTGGCAAAACATGAGCAAAAATGTGCTAGAGTGGAGCCAACACATGCTAAAATAAAAGGCTATAACATCAAGTAAGCAAGGCTAGCAAGCATGATTACACTACAAGTGTAAGAAGCAAGCAAGAGGTGCTCCAACCAGCCCAAGACAAACTTATAACATGTTAAAATAAGGCCAAAAACATGCTAAGAACAAGCCAAGAGATGGTAGAAAAACATGCTCAACTACTAGGCCGTTAACACATGCAAACAAGATGTGAGGAGGGGGTACCACCCCCCCTATTTACAACTAGGCCAAAACAGCATACAAAGGTGGCCCAAACTAGCGTACAAAAACAAGCTTAAAAGGGGTAAATGCTTACCCTTGAAGCACAGCAGCTCAACAACTACAACTCTGAGCTAAAACCAACTTTTTGAGCCCAAACAAAGCCTTCAAGAACCTCAGCTCTAAGGTAGTGGTGTTGGCTAAGAGGTTGTGTGCAAAAATGCAAAGAAAACTCACTTTCAAGCAATAGAGAGAGAGAGTTCTAGAGAGAGAGTGAAATTTTTGCTTCTAAAATTTCAGAACCCTCAAATAGGGGGAGGGACATCCCCTTATATAGAACAAGCAAGCAAAAAGCTTGCTTCGTGTATAGAGGATGAGCCTCAATGTTCAACAGCTGGCTCAAAAGATCTGAAAATATCTGAAAAATGAGAAAATTGGCCGTCGGCCACTTCAGGTGGCCGACCGGCTACCTCCCATAGCTGACTGGCCACTTCAAGTGGCTGGCAAGAAGGAAAAGTGGCCGGCAAGGCCCTTCTCCCCTCCAGGCAAGAGGCACCAAAGCTTGGCCCAAAAACAAGGCCAAAACACAGAGAGTTTAGAGGCCTAAAGACAAAGCGCTCGGCCGAGACCTTCAGGCACTCAAAACAAGCACAAACATGCATAATCATCTCGCGTACAAACGATGACATCTGAGTCTTAAGGTCGGTCAAAAATGGGGTGTCTACACAGGGGTATTACTGACCAGAGACGGAGAAGGAAAGTACTGAGTTATAGAGGCAATGTGCAAAGTGTCAATCCCATCCTAAGGAAGAAGAAGCCCATTTCTTAAGCAATGAAGAATGGAGGCAGCCATATATCGACTATCTTGGAAATGGCACACTGCCCGAGAACAAAGCCGATGCGATCAGAGTTAAGAGGCGAGCCCTCCGCTTCTTCTTTGACCAAGGCAAGCTGTACCGAAGAAGCTTCGAGGGGGAACCTTTAGCGTGCTTATCAAAAAATGAGGCAAATGAGGTGCTGAGGGAAGCCCACAAGACAGAGCATCAAGGAGGGCAGTGACTATATGGACATCTCATTCACCTCGGCTACTACTGGCCAACAATGGAAGAAGATACTAAAAACTTTGTGAGGAGATGCCAATCCTGTCAGAAGTTTGGGAATTTGATACATGCACCGGCAGTTGAACTACACAGCATCAAGACCCCTTATCCGTTCCATACGTGGGCATTCGACTTGATAGGTTCTATGGCGCAGCAGTCCAAAGGCTACAAATGGATACTTGCAGCAACCGAAGTTAGCACCAAGTGGGTAGAGGCTATACCAATGAGGAAGACAGATGGGGTAGGAGTGGCCAACTTCATCAGAGAGAACATAATCTGCAGGTTTGGCATACCCAAAGTGATGTTGTCTGACAACGGAACTCCTTTTGTAAACCACCATATTGAAAGGCTGCTGGATGCCTACCGGATCAAGCATCACAAGTCTAGTCCATACTACCCCCAAGGGAACGGACAAGCTGAGGCGACCAACAAAACCCTCATCTGAATACTGAGTAAAATAATGGATGAAGCAGGGGGCACATGGTCTGAACAACTCCCCATAACACTCTCAGCATATGGAACGTCAAAAAGAAAGCCAACTCAGGCAACCCCATTTTCCCTAGTAAATGGGTCTGAAGCTGTGTTGCCAGTTGAGTTGGCAGTACCCTCAGCAAGAATGGCTATGTCAGCGCACTTAGTTCCAGACAGCAGGAAGAATGACATAGAGGCAGCTGAAGAAAGAAGAGATCGGGCCACACGGGCAAAGGAAAAGTATCATCAATCCATAGTCTGTGCCTACAATCGATCTGTTCAACACAGAAAGTTCAAGGAAAGAGACTTAGTATGGAAAACAGTGGATGCAATCATGCGGGGGCAACCAATCCCCAAGTTTTCACCCAGATGGGAAGGCCCCTACAAAGTTGCTGAGGCAAGCAGCAGCGGGTACTACAAATTGACAAGAGTAGACAATGGATTTAGAACTAGTCCTGTTAATGCCAAGTATGTCAAAGAATATTTTCCTTAGTTCCTTTTGTTCAGGAAAAGAGTTGTAAAGTTTCTTTGTTAATGTTTCCAATGCAAAGTGTAAAGAAAGTGTCACACACTTAGTAAACCTTTTGCTCGCGTATACACTTAGTGTGAGGAAAGTTTTCCATACATAGTGAAATTTTACACTTGTAAAAGCTTAGTCGTGATGAAGTTTTGTTCACTGTAAGAGCTTTACTTATCTCTAGAAACTGTGTAAAAGCGATGTAAAGAAAAAGAATAAAATGAAACCCAAAAGTACTACCAAACGTCCATGCTTTCCATTAAAGTCAAACTTCCAGAACATGACCATAATGTTTGAAAAGAAGTTATGACAGAGAAAAAGAAAAGGAAAGGCGCACTAAGCGCGATGCAAAAATATATATATATATATATATAAAGAAGATGAAATAGAAGAAATCATAACAAAGTCACAGTGCTACATCAAATCAAACCCTTTAAGAGGGAGTCCATCAAAGTCACATCTTGAGCCAACTCGGAAACCAATGCCTAGTCCTTCTTCTTGAGCAGAGCCAGGTTCTGTCGGTGCTGCTCCAGGGCACCCTCACATTCCTTAATGGTCTCCTCCAGAGACGCGATAATCGCCACGTTGTTGGCATGCTCGAGGAAGCCGTCAACCGTCCCGTGGAAATCAGTCTGAGACGGGGGAGCATATGGGACGCCCTAATCCATCCGGAATTGCATAAGGACCCTGTCCGGTCGGTAGACGATGCTGGACGTGCCTTCCTCATTCCACACGGGCAGGAATCCAAGGCGAATCATGGCAGCAATAAGGAGAGAATTAGCTTGGATGCTGTCTAGAGAAAAATCAATGTGGCGGGCCTTTGAAAAATAAAAAGGGGCAACAGAAACGCCTGGGAGAGGCTGAGTGAAAGGACGGAAGATGCACTCCTTCATATGGTCAACATAGTCTGAAAAGGGCCTGTTGGTGCCAAGGCCAAACCACCGAGAGATGCAAGGAAGGGACTGACGCACTTGCCTCGTGACAAGGTGGCCCTCTGCATCTAGGACAGGGTGGCCCTCTACATTAAAGATTTCATCAGTAAAGAAGGGCTCGTGCTCTTTAGGGATGGGGCCCATGGCAGGAAATCTCTCATAGAAAAAGGCAGTCAGGAACTGGGTATACACAAAGCTCCACACGTCATAGCGGCCCATGGATCGCTCCATGTCTGAATGGATGAGGTTAAGATGGAAATATAAGTTACCCAGAAAGAAGGGAGCTTAAGGAATTTGATTACCGCTGCAAAGCTTTATGGCTATGGGAAATACTAGAGGATTGATGCTTTCAGCGGGGTTACTGGGTAGAACAAAGAAGGAAATGAAATAACTATCGAATGCAGCCAAGTATAAGTCGCCTCGGTAGCCCAGCCCAACTACAGAGTTGCGATTCTCCTCAGTAACGTCACCTACAACTGGTTGCAGGTCCTTGAAGAAGTGCTTTAACCAAGAGAGATAGGTGGTCTTATCTCTCTTAGGCCTCTCCTGGAGCAGTTCCCCAGTTCTAAGGTCATACCATGAACCAAACTTCCGCGCCTCCCGAAAAGCGGTTTGAAGAGCAGTGACGGTGACTTGCTCTGTAGGGGTCAGAGACACTGGGTCAAAGGGCTGATCTCCACAGGTGCCAAGATGCAAGAGGACAACAACGTCTTCCAGGGTTGGGGTTATCTCCCCCCATAACAAAACAAAAGTGTGGGTGTCACGACTTCAATGGGAGACAATCATATCAGTGTTGGTTTGCACCTTACGCACCGATAACTCCCTCGAGATCAAGATGGCATTGAAAAGGCAAACATCACGTAGATGCTACTCGAAACCACCATCTGCAATGACATCATCGACCCAAAGGGACCAATCCGCTGGAGGGCCCGAATAAGTACGATAGTAGATATAAGAATGTGGAAAGTCGCCACGCTCCACACGAAATCGCAGCACAGAAACTGGGCTCACCATGTCTGCGTTTTCCAAGGTGGCCTCCCCAAAAGGAAGCAGAGGCTCCTCTAGAGAAAGGGTGTTAGGAACAAAGGAATCAACCGCCTTCCAAAAGGGGTCGACCAACCCTCCGAAGTAAGGGGCCCACCTTCACTCAGTAGGGGGTGGGACAGCCCTTTCAGCAAGAAACCTCATGCTAGCCATGAAAGGGAATAAAGAAAGTCAAAAAGCTTTGGAAAGAGGGGACAAAGGAGAAAAGAAGACAAAGGAGACAGAAAGGTGTGTTGGGAAGAAGTGGGGGACCAGTGGACCCAAGGGCATTATTAATAAAGAAAATCAGAAAGAGGGGGCGTTGGCGCGCTGCCCTAGGTCATTATGACTTGGCAGTCAAAAAGTTACCCTTTTCAGAGTCGACGCAACTTCTAACCCAATCGACGCAACCCTTGGGTTGCTCGCTGACATCATGTACGCGCAGAAAACAAGGAGCTTGTCTCCCACGCTCGCAAGGGTAAAATGTAAAGGGGTAGAAATTAAACCCCAAGATAATAATAAGCCTAAGTGCTGAGGTCGCCCCAATGAGGCGATTATGAATGAAAAAGGAGCATGGGCCAAAGCCCAATGGAAGTGGGCCAACAAGTGGGCTGAGGCAGGTCCGACCCACCAGGGCTCCAGATGGACTCAGTGAGGAGAAATGCCCAAGTCAAGTTGCGGAGGCAACACTTGCAGCGGTGAAGTTGCGGAGGGAACATGTGCAACGGCAAAGTTGCTGAGGCACTTTGCCTCAGCGCCGCCATTCCTATTAACTTCGGTTCCGCCGCCATTTGAAGTTGCCGAGGGAACATGTGCAGCGGCAGAGTTGCTGAGGCACTTTGTCTCAGCACCGCCATTCCAAGTACCTTCGGTGCCGCCACCATCCCAAGTAATATAGGTGTCGCGACCATCTGGAGTTGCCGAGGGAAGGAGAAGACCGAAGCAACTAAGTTGCTGAGGCAATACTTGCAGCGCCCAAGTTGCGGGGGCATTATGTCGGCACCGCCATCTCTAATATCTTCAATCATGCCGTCTGAACTTGCCGCGAGGAATGACTACCGCAGCAACTAAGTTGCAGAGGGAATATCCTGCCAAGGTGATAGCAGCCTTTAAGAGAGGCTTTCCTTTGCAAGTAGAGGCTAATGCCTGGCGCTGACAGCAGGCCCCAAAGCATTACTGGCCTAGGGCTGATAGCAGGCCCCATAGTTCATTTAACTTGGCGCTATTAGTAGGCCCCAAGACTTACTAGTTGGAGCTGATAGCAGGCCCAGAAATACCAGTTTACCGCGACAACCCTGCGAAGATGGGAGCAGGGCAGCCCGAGTACAAGGGACTTCCTTTCCATTACCCAGGTCATGGACCTGCCTTGGTCGCACCGGCAGGACTAAAGAAGCCCCCTTGGGCTTGGTACTAAGGCACAGCATGGCTGATAGTAGGCCTGGCTGTGGCCTTCGCCCTGGGAAGCTGGGGAGCTTGTGGTTAGGTGGCTAAGGGTAGAGGCTTCGCTGAAGTGAGCATAAACATAGTCGATAGCAGACTAATGGAGTCTTGAGAATGCATGTATTGGCCAAATAGAACTGAGAAGGCAAGTGCAACTGCGAGGTTCACCGTTGCAAGTGCACTTGCTGAGGTTCAAGCTGAGAAGGCAAGTGCAGAGGCAAACACTCCTGCTGCAACTGCACTTGTTGAGGCCCAAAAAGGGAGTTACTGCGCCAAACACTCCCAATGCAACTACACTTGCTGAGGTTCAAAAAGGTAGTTACGGAGGCAAACAGATAGTACACAGTACATGCAGAGGGACACGTGGCACCTTCAGCCTGGTGGCTCAAGGCAGAATATTCCATGTGATCCTCTGGGACACATGTCTTCTCTCCATTTGGCCACTTGGTGTTCTCTTGGTACCAAGGAAAAGCCTATAAATATGGCCTATTTCCCAAGGTTCAACAAGAGGAATTTTGGAGATTTGGGGGAGATGCTGCCCAATTTGGTACTGCCATATACTTCTTCTTGAGCCACTTGCTTCACCCTCACCCAGCTACACACTCTTCAACTCCCAAATAATTATTGTTTTTCATTCTCAAGCCACTTCCTCCATCAGTGGATCATTAGCATAGTTTTGCCTCTCTAATTACCTTTCTAACCTCGAACCCCCCTTACACCATTTAGAGTGTAATTGATCATTTAAGGTAAGAATTCAACCTTCTAGCTTTGGGATTGAGTCACTTGCACATGAATTCTAAGAATTAAGTTGTGTAATGCTAGAATTGAGCTTAGATAGGTGAAAATGAGAGTGAATTATACATGCATGCATAAATCTCATGCTTTTGAAGTTGAGGTAAAAAAAAATTCCACATGCATGAAGCTTTACTTGCATACTTTGAAGAATTTAACTTGGTTTCACTTGTATTCCTTCCATTGTTCATGTTTTAGAAGCGTTGGACTTGCATCATCACATGCATGTTATGTTTTCACGCTTTTAAAGGTCGGGTTTGGGTCGTGACACCAATGTGGGCAATGTTACCACTAATTTGCCCATCCTACCCCTCCTATAATGAATTTGGGAGACGGTTAATCTGGCTAAGGATTGTTTAGAGAAAATTTTGGTCAAGTATGGGTTATAGGTGCCCTGTGTGAATTTTCCCTAATACATGCCTTTTACCATTGTCGTCTCTTTAATACTCCCTCCATCCCAAAATATTAGTCCCTTATTCCATTTTTTATTGTCCCAAAATATTAGTTCCTTTTCAAAAATCAAGGACCAAAATAACATGAATTTTCTATTTTGCCCTTCTTTTAAATTCATACACAAAAAGTATAATTATGACAATTGATGTTCCCCAAAAAAAGTCAAAGGGTAGTTTTGAAAAGTTAGTACTTTGAAGTGTAATAATTATATTACCAAAAAAAGTTGAATTCCCTAAAAGGGACTAATATTTTGGAACAGATGGAGTATTTATTTTTTTATCTTTTTTCAGGTACAAATGAGGCCTTTAGAAATTTGAGCACACACTAATTTGCATTATTCCTTCATCTAGTACTCTTTTATATACAATTAAACCTAAAAAATTCTAAACATGAAAGCATTGTTTTTACTACATCCTTCATCTTCCTTATTACATCATTATTCTTCTTTATTATGCATGACAGTCTTATGTTCTATAATTTTCTACCCTTCTCTCTCTCTTCCTACCCCCCTCCATTTTTCTCTCTGGTTAACTATCTTACTCCACTTCTCTGAGAGTATGTATAAGCCACAGCAAACCAAATCTAGCTCAGGTAATGGTGGGTTGCATTGAAGCGAGCAACCAAAATATCACCAATGCATTCTCAGACAGCCACTATTCACGTGCATGCCCATTTGTGGTCCATTCCTTGGTTGTTCTCACTAATATAACCAATCAGCCCACGTGCAGCAATTGCCAAAGCACAAGAACATAACCAAATCACATAATTTTTTCCATCTAACTAACATGACTAATTTGGAGAGACAAATGAAGAGTGCTTAAAGAAACAACCACCAGTTATTATATCAAAGAAAACCATTGAAAAAGACTAAAATAGTGGAAAATATAACTTCTTAACACCCAAAAATGCATAAATCTGAACAAGTACTACCACAAATTACTTCGTAATTCTACAGGACTGATAACCACTCACCATTACAAAACCTGACCAAAACACATCAAAACCAGCAAAAACAACAACCAAATGTGACACTGTTGAAACCAAAATCTCCACAAACACACACACACTCAAAAAAAAAAAAAAACTGTGTAATTCCCTCAAAACCCACAGAGGTTGACATAAGCAACTAGGCTCCAAATATCACCCGATTTTTATACTAAAAAAAATGGCCCATTTTTTCAAAAATTAAAGAAAAATATGAAAGTTGCACCAAAAGGCTCAAAGGGATTGAGAAAAAACTGTGAGTATAATCTACCATCCTAGTTGATTAGACTATTGTGGTTTTTTTTTTACATTAATGGAGCATCAAAAAAAAATGAGACAACATACGACAAAAGAGCAAGTAAAAGATGAGCAGACAACAAAAGATTAAGTAAAAAATGAAAAGAAAGGAAGAGGGGAGAGAGAGAGAGAGAGAGAATCCACAATTTGAGTATATTACTTAATGAAAAAATGTCGCTATGTATGTTGCAACATTTTACCCTTAACACATTACGCAAGATCTTTTAGATGGTCCCACTTGAAGCATTTCCATAGTCGTACTTCAAGTTTCTTCAATTGTGGTCGTAAGATGGAAAACATGAGGAAGATACAAACTAAATGAAGAAATAACAATGAAGCGAAAGACTCTCTCACAGCGGGCCTACTGTAACAACCCTCACCACTGCTTACCGATTAATTACTGATTACTGTAAACTGAGACTAATTATGATGGGTAATTGAACTGATTGAAATACTGAACTGACTGACTGAAATCTAGAACTGAATTGATTGAATATGTTAGTTAAATTGCATTTCTATCTGTTGCCTGTTTGATTATCTGTTTGTGTTTTATGTTTAAACTGCAAATTGAAGGCCTTATCGGCGGCCGAATCTGAAATTGATTGATGTTCTGTGTTAATTAGAATTTATGTGATTTTATGGCATATTTAACCAAAATGTGATTTAGTATGATTAAATTAGATCAATTAAGCTAAATTGCATAGTTGGACTTATTTACCATGATGCCATTGAGTGGGCCACTTAGCCAACACATACTTGAGCCTTATTATACATCTAAACAAAGCATTTCTTTAGCCTTATTTCTTGTCTCAACCGACCAAGAGAGAGTGAGGGGGAGAATTGATTTGTTCTTGAGAGAATTGCTTGGAAATTAGAAGAAATTGTAGAAGACTTACAACATTGAGCCTCTAGACTTGTAATTGAGGGACCTCGGTATGAGTTTCATCCTCTTAATTGTGTATTTAAGTTCCTTCTAGCACGGATCATGGTAGTTTAAAGAGCTAAGTCAAGATTTAGTCTAATAGTGTTGAATTGAAGCTTATTCCATGCATGCATGTTTGTATTGTTGAGTTTAAGTTGGTTTCATGGCAAAATGTTACATGCATGCTCATAATTATGTTTAAGACCATGATTTCATCTTGTTTGAAAAGAATTAGCTCATTTGAGCTTGTATTTAAAGCCTTGAAATGATTTGAGTTCATGCATGTTGCATGTTCATCTTGTTCATGAAAAATTGGTTTAAAATTGGATTTAATTGAAATACCCTTGGGCTTTGATTTATCAAAGTGATCTTTGAAACATGTAATATTATGGGTTTTGAAGTGTTTTCCAGAAAATTAGCCCAAGAGGATCGAATTTGATGCATTAAAACTTAGTTTTCAGCTTGAGGTTCAAATCTGGAATTTCCAGATTTTGGACTCACGCTCGAGCGAGGAACTCCACGCTCGAGCGTACACTCTGTGATCATGCTTTCCGCTCGAGCGTGAAATGCGTGCATCCAGTACTTTGCATGGGATTACAGTCCGCTCGAGCGAGAGAATTCACGCTCGAGCGAGGACTTGTGTCTCACGCTCGAACGAGGGTCGAGCGCCCGTCGACCGTGGATTTTGAGCATCTAGTATTTTCACTGTAGCTTACAGTCCGCTCGAGCGACGGAAGTCACGCTCGAGCGGATCTCCTTTGTCTGCATGTCCGCTCGAGCATAGAAAGCCACGCTCGAACGAGACCCCTGTTTTCTGAAAATTCTGAAAAATGCTTTTAAGTGCATCTTTGCATCCTTATTCCATCCTAGGCATTCTTAGGCCTAGTTTAAGGCATCTTAATGAGGATATAGATGTAGAACACACCGAGGCAATTAGGGATTAAGTTATTATCTTTCCCGACTGTGTAGCTTAGTGTGTGTTCGTTCTGTAAACTGTGTAGGGTTGGCGACTAGAGACGCGCTCTAGCTTTACTGTAGCCCAGAACTCTGTGAGTAACAACTGTGTAAAGATATGTTCAAAAATCATTATCTTCTGACCAATTGAACTGTACTGTTTCTGAACTGATACTGTTAACTGAATGAATGTATCTCCTATATTCTGAACTGTATTGTGGCATCCTTAGCAATTACTGTTTACTGTTACTGTTACAGAGATCTCTGTCGGTTCCCTTGTTGGAACCATTACTCTTTACTGATTGATGGCCATCATTGACTGCTCGGTCTTTCAAGACCTACTGTACTGTTTGGTCTTTTTAGACCTACTGTTTACTGTACTGCTATGCTAATGGATGTACCACATATGACTGTTTACTGTACTGAACAACTGGTATACTGATTGAAATGACTGTTTTCACTACTGAAGGACATTCATTCTAAACCCGTTTACGCATTATGTTATTCACTGAGCTTTAGCTCACTGCTCATATATATATGTAGGTATACAGGCACCAGACCGTGGCTAGAAGCGTCGGGGTAACTCCAGTTTTGTCAAGCCAACCACTGTGCCTCACTGCGAGGTTCCGAGCCTGTCAAGCTACGGCTTAGGGGTGTTTTTAGTCCCCCTGTCTGTCTCTGTATCTGTTTTGTACAACTGTATAGACTGATAGCACTGCACTGTACTGTTTAATAGGGATTTGGTCCCTATTCTGTCGGATTGTAAATATTGTGCATACTATTTTGTCACTGACTGCACATATGAATGAAAAGTCTTTTTGCATACAGACTGTCACAGCTCATTGGACATTGTTTATTTACTGTTTTGGTTTCTGCCATGCCCCTGTACCCTGTTTTACTATCTTACTGTGAAGCAGGCCTTCGGTAATCACGGATTATTGGCCGGTTACGGTGCTAAACCCATAGGGGCGAGTTTGGGTCGTGACAGAGTGGTATCAGAGCGATACTTACCACGAGTTATACCGCACACACGTGTCCAAATGAGCTATAGGGTGTCCTAGAAAAGTGATTAGGGCATTGCATGAGCATGATAAGTGTGTAGCTATGGCATGACTGAATATATGCTAATGTGATAAACTATTTAAGTATGCAACTGCTTATGTTGATAATTGCTATAACTGCTTATAGTGAAATGGATAATACAAGAACTGCAAATGAATCTGAATCCTCATCCTTTGAGGCAAGAATGGCAAGACTGGAAAGAATTATGGAATTAATAACTGAATGACTAGAGCAACAACAGAACCAACAGCCCCCACCTCCTTCTCCGGTACAGCCGGAACAGAATGTCAATGCTAATGATGGGGACATAATTTCTCTCACCCACAAGTTCAGCAAAATAAAACCGTCATCCTTTCAGGGAGGCCTTGAACCGTTAAAAGCTGAAGCATGGGTTCTTGAAACAGAAAAATTATTTGAGGTTTTTCCGTGCTCTGAAGCACATAAAGTACTGTTGGCCACCTTTACTCTGCAAGAAGAAGCTAGAAGGTGGTGGATGCTTATCCGTGATGACAACACGGTAATGACTTGGGCTCATTTCAAAGGAGCCTTCTTTGAGAAATATTTCCCACAGTGTGTCAGGGACAGAAAAGTAACTGAATTTGAACAGTTGAGACAGAGCACAATGTCCGTTGCTGAATATGAAACAAAGTTCACCGAGCTTGCTAGATATGCACCACACATGGTGGACACTGATTAGAAGAAGGCCAGAAAGTTTGAAGGCGGCCTGAATGTTGCAATACTGGACAAAATTAATGTTTTGAAGCTACCGAACTATGTAAATGTCCTTGACCGAGCTTTGATGGCTGAATCAAACATCGAGGCACTGAAAACTGAAACACCAGTGTCTGAATGGCGTGGTAAAAGGCAGGGTTTCAAGTTCAAGAAAGGTAAGCATAACCCATTGAACAAGAAACAGAATACGGGGTCAACAACTAGCCCCAACCAAGGGAGTGGTTTCATACCACCCTGTTCTGAGTGTGGCAAGAAGCACAAAGGGGTTTGTTACAAAATATATGGAGCCTGTTACAGGTGTGGCAAGGTGGGCCACATGGTTAAAGACTGCCCATCTGCTCCGCAGGCTAATAGCAAAGCTACACCAAGCGTGGCAACATCAACTGTTGCACCAAAACCGAACCCTAAAGCTACCAGGAAAGAGCCTATGAGGCAGGGCCGGGTGTTCGCCCTAGTACCGGGAGACGTCCAAAATACCGAGACCGTAGTGTCAGGTATTCTCTCTATTTGTACTCAAAATGCATATGTACTGATTGATTCGGGGTCTACACATTCTTATGTATCGCATGCTTTTTCGCGAAAACTGAATAGACCCTTAGAACCCATGAATTATCTATTAGCTGTATCATCACCCGTTGGGGGATCCATGACTTGTGCATACATGTACCCTGCTTGTGAAATTATTGTTGGAGATGCACATCTGTTTATTGACTTACTGCCTCTGAACATTGATCATTTTGATGTAATATTGGGGATGGACTGGTTAACGAAATATCATGCCACCATAGACTGTGTAACGAAACAAGTAGTTTTTCGTCCACCGGGTTTGCCTGAATTTGTGTTTAATAGAAGTGGAGTAGTACCTCCTCCGTATTTGATTTCATCTGTGAAAGCTGATAAATTGATTAGAAAGGGATGTAAAGGGTATTTCTGTTCTATATTGACTGTACCTACTGATGTTAAAACTGATGTGAACTGTATTCCTATAGTCAAAATTCCCAGATGTTTTTCGAGATGATTGCCAGGGGATTTGATTGACAGGGAGATTGAGTTCACCGTTGATGTGATTCCGGGTACCCAGCCAGTATCTAAAGCTCCTTACCGAATGGGCCCGACTGAATTGAAAGAATTGAAAGTGCAATTGCAAGAACTGTTAGATAAGAAGTTCATCAGGCCCAGTACTTCACCGTGGGGCACACCTGTCTTGTTTGTGAAAAAGAAAGACGGCTCACTGAGACTGTGTATTGACTACCGCGAACTGAACAAGGTAACTATGAAAAATAAATATCCATTACCGCGTATTGATGACCTATTTGATCAGTTACAGGGTGCTCAAGTTTTCTCTAAGATTGATCTCAAATCCGGATATCATCAGTTGAAAGTTAAACCAGAGGACATTGACAAAACTGCTTTTCGAACGAGGTATGGACATTACGAATTCTTAGTTATGCCTTTCAGAGTTACCAATGCACCTGCTGCATTTATGGACCTCATGAACAGAATCTTTAAACCATTCCTCGATGACTTTATTGTTGTATTCATAGATGACATTCTGATTTATTCCAAAAGTATAGCAGAACATGAACATCATCTGAGACTTGCCCTACAGACCCTAAGAGAACAGAAACTCTATGCTAAACTGTCTAAATGTGAATTTTGGCTTGATCATGTTATGTTTTTGGGGCATGTTGTTAGCAAAGATGAAATTTCAGTTGATCCACAGAAAATCGAAGCGGTAGTCAACTGGCCTAGACCAACAAATGTGACGGAAGTCCGAAGCTGTGATACCCCTGTTCCGTAATATATTAATTGGTCCTTAATATGAATGTGATTATGTGTTTTGTTATGATTTTGTGTACCATTATGTGAAAATATGTGGTTTTGAATTTCTATCTGTTTACCGTAGGAATATCTGTTTGATTATTTGCTTTGGAAATTAAATTGAGGGCCTTATCGGCCACAAAACCCAAAATTGATTACGCCATTATGGTTGGCATAATTTTTAGAGCCTACGGTGAAATTTAATTGAAAAATTGATTCGGGTCAGATTAAATCGATTACATTGGTGGATTAGTACCCAATTGCCTTATTATTATTATATTGACTTAGTGGGACTTGATGTATTTGAGCACTACAACTCATTTCTCTCCTTTAGCTCATTTTGACTGATTCTTGGACTCAATTTGAGAGAGAGAGAGAGCTGACTATAGAGAGGGAGAAAGAGGGATTGTGCAATTGTGGTCTTGAAACTTGGAGGTTGGAAGTCTAATTCAAGATTTAATCATAAATTGTGAGAATCAAGCTCCTAGGTGAGTAATTCTTGGATTATAGTTTGTAATTTTTGTGTGCTCAAACTAGTTTGGTGATCAAGAGTAAGATTGAAATGAAATTGGGTTGTATTTGTTGAATTGAAGCTTAATATGTGCATGCATGTAGGAAATCACCTTGATATTGCATGTTTGGGCACAAATGTGTATAATCCATGTGAAATGTTAAAGGAAACTCATGTCTTGATCACCCTTTGTGTTACCTAAGTTGAGAATGTGGCTAATTCATCACATGCATGTACAATTTGAAAAGATAGGAGCTTGAAATGCATGAACATGTATGATAGAGTTGAAGTTGATGTCAATTTGAAACATGCAAGTGTGTAATTCTTGATATTGAGCTCCCTAATGTTGTAATCTTGTATTGGTAGCATGTTAACATGTGTAAATGTGTAATTTGAGCCATTGCATGCATATTTTGTTGGTTGGAATTCAAATTGGAGCTCAGGAACTCAATCTAGAAAACCCAGATTTTTTATGTCCGCTCGAGCGGGGAAAGGGCCGCTCGAGCAGGAAAATCGTGCTCCCAGCACTTTTGCAGAGTTGGATATCTGCTCGAGCGGGATATCTCACGCTCGAGCGGGGAGCTTTTGTGGACAGGCCTTCCGCTCGAGCGCTCTATTCCACACTTGAGCTTATTTTTCATGCAACCAGTACTTTTGCAGGCTTAAGGGTCCGCTCGAGCGGGGACCCTGTTTTCTGAAATTCTGTTTTTGCATTCTTTGTTCTGTGTTCTGTTTTCCATTCTTTTTCACTTGTAAGCACTCTTAGGCATATGTTAAGCATCGTAAATGAGTTAATGAGATGGGAATAAAGCCTAATGAGGAACATGTGAATTAAAGAACGGATTAAACTATTGGTGACCCTTTTGTGTTTATGAAATGTGTAGGGTCAAGCTCCGGGGCAAATCCACAAGCCGATCACTGTGAGTAATATTGATATTCGAATACTTGTGAATGTCCAATTGTTTATTCCCTTATAAGCTTTATGAGTTGCTAATTGGGATTGTGGACAAAAGCCTGACATGAATAAATGAATGGATCGAAGGTCATTTTGATAAACACAAATGGACCAAAGGTCGTTTTGACAAACATAAATGGACCAAAGGTCGTTTTGATAGAATTGAATGGACCGAAGGTCGTTTTGACATATATGAATGGACCGAAGGTCGTTTCGACATGAATGAGTGGGCCGAAGGCCATTTTGACATAAATGGTCGGGCCGAAGGCCGTTTTGACATAAATGAGTGGCCCGAAGGCCGTTTTGACATAAATGGTCGGGCCGAAGGCCGTTTTGACATGAATGAGTGGGTCAAAGGCCGTTTCGACATGAATGAGTGGGCCGAAGGCCGTTTTGACATAAATGAGTGGGCTGAAGGCCGTTTTGACATGAATGGAAACCTGAATGGGCCAAAGGCCAGAATGTTGAAACTACAAGTCACTTCATTTGAAATTCGTATAGTTATACATCTGTTAAATAGAAATATGAATTGAGCCCAAGGCCGTTTGGAACCTGTTGTTCTACATTGATATGTAACTTCTGTATTTGATATTATTCACTGGGCTATCGCTCACGCTCATTCATGTGTTTGTAGGTGAGCCAAGAGAAGTCCAACCCGGCCCCAACGAAGTCTGCCATGAACAACACGAGTTTTGGAGAGTCAGCCTTGTGTCTCACGCACGAGACCCATCCTTGCCATTTGTTTATGCATTTACATTTTGTTTTGTTGGCAAGGACTTTGTGTATATTTGTATATAGTCTGTTATGGGTTGGCTCAGCTTAGATGATCCTGTCTGTAAAGAAGTGTTACTACTGTACTTTTGATGTGGGTTATTAACGTATATGAGCATGGTTTGTTGATGTGCATATAAGCATGGCTCTATGGACAAAGTTTTAAATTTTTGCTTCCGTTTGGCCCCTTTACTCTGATGAGTTATGCCTGTTAAGGTTGAGGCCGTAGGTAATCTCAGGATTACTGGCCAGTTATATCCTTAACCCATAGGGGCGGGTTCGGGTCATGACAGAGTACTATCAGAGCACGAGTTAATAACTCACACACTTGTCCAAAAAGAGCAATAAGCGTCTAGATAAGATCTAAGATGCATTCATGTGATAAATATGAATTTGGAAGCATTGATTATATGCTTAAATGTTTTGATATGAACAATTATATGTCGTAAGTTGTGAACTACTTGCATTGCAAATTACCTGAATATGTATGCTCCTTGTTACATGCATACTTGTGTATATCCTGTATAAAGTATAATGCAAGTTTAATCAGATGGTGAGAACCAGAGGAGATGAAATAGAAGAATCATCAACTGCCAGAATGGATAGAATGGAAAGAATGATACAGGAAATGGCAGAAGCTTTGAGACAGCAACATGAGTGGCAACAACAGTGGCAGCAACCACACCCGCCACCTCCACCTCCGGTACCACCCGTGCCAGATCATCAAAATGATGACCGAATAATAGCTCTCACCAAAGAATTCAAGAAAATGAAACCACCACAGTTCCACGGGGGATTAGATCCGTTGAAAGCCGAAGCGTGGGTCCTCGGCATTGAGAAATTATTTGAAGTATTCCCCTGTTCAGAGACTCAGAAAGTGCTTCTAGCCACTTTTATGCTAGAAGACGAAGCGAGGAGATGGTGGATGTTGATGCGAGAAAACCACAAAGATGTTGACTGGGCGAAATTTTTAGAAATTTTCTATGACAAGTACTTCCCACAGTGTATCCGGGATAGGAAAGTGGCAGAGTTCATGGAACTCAAGCAAGACAGCATGACTGTAACTGAGTATGAGGCCAAATTTACTAAGTTGGCCAGGTTTGCACCACACGTAATTGACACTGATTATAAGAAGGCAAGACATTTTGAAGGTGGGCTCCGAAGTGACATCCTAGAGAGAGTGAATGTCCTGAAATTGGAGACCTACATTGGGGTACTTGACAGGGCCATCATATCAGAGGCTAACATAGCTGGACAAGCTAAGCCAACAGCAGAATGGAAAGGCAACAAAAGACAAGGCTTCTTTTCAAAGAAGAAATTTCCAAAAAAGCAAAACACGGGCTCCTCAACTACTTCAAGTTCTTCCCGAGACACAGCTCCCATGTGCAACATTTGTAGCAAAAGGCACCGTGGAGTCTGTTACCGTGCATCAGGAGCCTGTTTCAGGTGTGGGAAACAAGGGCATATAGCCCGAGAGTGTAATCAGAATGGTGGAAAGATAGCAGCCAGTTCCACCGCATCAGTTCCAAAGCCAGGAAATACTTTGAGATCCGCTGTTACCGGGGATACAGTGAGACAGGGGAGAGTTTTTGCACTTGTTCTGGGCGATACACGGAATGCCAATGCCGTTGTCTCAGGTACTATTTCAATATGTAAACAGGATGCCTTTGTATTAATTGACTCTGGATCAACACACTCATTTGTGACGTATACATTTGCATCTAGACTGAATAGACCCCTAGAGTTATTACCATATTTGTTATGTGTGTCTGCTCCATCGGGGGAATCTGTGTTATGTGACTATATATATCGGTTTTGTGACATGTATATCGAGGATGCTACCCTATATGTAGATTTGTTACCCTTGAACTTTAGACATTTCGATGTAATTTTGGGCATGGATTGGTTGACCAAATATTGTGCCACCATAGATTGTGTGACAAAAAGGGTTGTATTTAAACCACCAGAACAAAAAGAAATTGTGTTTGTGGGTAATGGGGTAGTGCCTCCACCTTATCTGATATCTGCAATGAAAGCATGTAAACTGATCAGGAAGGGGTGCCAGGGTTATCTGTGCTATGTGTTGACTGAACAATCTGTGAATGTTGAATTGAATGATATTCCTATTGTTAGAGAATTCCCAGATGTGTTTCCAAATGAATTACCAGGGGAATTGGTAGACAGGGAGATAGAGTTTACTATTGAGACTGTGCCAGGCACCCAGCCTATTTCTAAGACTCCCTACAGAATGGCTACTGCTGAAATGAGGGAATTGAAAGAACAGTTGCAGGACCTGCCTAACAAGGGGTTTATCCGGCCTAGCACTTCGCCTTGGGGCGCATCGGTGTTATTTGTGAAAAAGAAGAATGGTACCTTGCGCTTGTGCATCGATTATCGGGAGTTGAACAAGGTAACGATAAAGAACAAGTATCCCTTACCCCGTATTGATGATTTATTTGACCAGTTGCAGGGATCACAGGTGTTTTCTAAGATTGATTTGAGATCCGGGTATCATCAGCTGAAAGTTAAGGCAGAGGACGTTGAAAAAATAGCATTCAGAACGAGGTACGGTCATTTTGAGTTTCTTGTTATGCCATTTGGAGTGACTAATGCTCCAGCAGCATTTATGGACCTAATGAATAGAATTTTTAAAAACCTACCTTGATGAGTTTGTTGTGGTCTTCATCTAAAGATAGACTTGAACATGAACATCATTTGAGGACTGTTTTACAAACACTTCAGGAAAGGAAATTATTTGCTAAACTAAAGAAATGTGAGTTTTGGTTGGATGAAGTTGTTTTCTTAGGGCATGTGATCAACAAAGAAGGAATTTCAGTGGACCCGCAGAAAATAGAGGCAATTGTGAATTGGCCTACACCGACTAATGTGACAGAAGTTCGCAGCTTTATGGGCTTAGCTGGGTACTACAGGAGGTTTGTGAAGGATTTTTCGAAATTAGCTGTGCCTCTTACCCAATTGACACGTAAAGGGCAACCATTTGAGTGGAACGAAGAAAGAGAATCAGCCTTTCATGAATTGAAGACGAGATTGACTACTGCACCAATTTTGACACTACCTTCAGGTACGGAAAATTTTGTGATTTTCAGTGATGCATCTTATAAGGGTTTGGGTTGTGTGTTAATGCAGAACGGAAAGGTTATTGCCTACGCCTCCCGGCAATTGAGGCCACACGAGAAGAATTATCCAACACATGACCTAGAACTGGCCGCAGTTGTTTTTGCTTTGAAGATCTGGCGGCATTATTTGTATGGGGCAAAGTGTGAAGTCTATACAGATCATAAGAGCCTAAAATACTTCTTCACGCAGAAAGAGTTGAATATGCGTCAGAGAAGATGGCTGGAATTGATAAAAGATTACGACCTAGAAATTCAGTATCACCCCGGGAAAGCCAATACAGTGGCTGATGCCTTGAGCAGAAAATCAACGGGGAGTATGGCTTGGTTGCTTACTGAACAAAGGGAGATTTTGCAAGATTTTGAGAAGTCTGAAATTGAAGTGGTAATGTGTGAACAGGGCGGACTGATAGCCGCTATTACAGCCGAGCCAGCAATTGTTGATGAAATCAAGCAGAAACAGAAAGAGGATGAGTTCCTCAGGAAGGTAATTGATGAATTTGAGGCGAGTCCAAAAGCAGAATTTAGCATTGCAAATGAAATGTTGAAATTCCGGAACCGAATATGTGTCCCTGATATCCCGGAACTAAAGAAGAGGGTCCTAGATGAAGCCCACAGATCTGTATTTGCTATGCATCCGGGTAATAACAAAATGTATCGGGACTTGAAACAAACCTATTGGTGGCCTAAAATGAAGAAAGAGATTGCAGAATATGTGTCCAAGTGCCTTCAGTGTCAGCAAGTTAAGGCTGAACATTAGAAACCAGGCGGTCTACTTCAACCTCTCCCTATTCCTGAATGGAAGTGGGAACATGTGACTATGGACTTCGTTGTTGGCCTACCTCGGACTTCTCGAGGTATGGATTCTGTTTGGGTTGTAGTTGATAGACTGACTAAATCTGCACATTTTCTGCCTGTCAAAACTACATTTACTGCTTATAGATTGGCTACCATTTATGTTGATGAGATTGTCCGTTTACACGGAGTTCCGGTATCCATTGTGTCGGATAGAGATCCGAAATTCGTGTCTAGACTGTGGAAGAGTTTGCAGGAAGCTATGGGAACAGAACTAAGATTCAGTACTGCATTCCACCCACAGACAGATGGGCAGTCAGAACGAACGATACAAACTTTGGAAGATATGCTTCGCATGTGTGCTTTGGATTTTCAGGGGAGTTGGGAAGATTATTTGCCACTTGCAGAATTTGCTTATAATAACAGCTTCCACTCCAGCATCGGTATGGCACCATACGAGGCTTTGTATGGTAAGAGGTGTAGATCACCAATTTGTTGGACAGAGGTCAGGGATAGAGCCTTGCTTGGGCCAGAAATTATACAAGACACCTCTGAGAAAATCAAGACTATTCGTCAAAGGCTCAAAACAGCTCAGGACCGACAAAAGAATTATGCAGACATTCGGAGAAGACCTCTTGAATATGAGGTTGGTGACCATGTGTTCATCCGTGTTTCTCCGATGAAAGGCCAAGTCAGATTTGGGAAAAAGGGCAAGTTGTCACCCCGCTACATTGGGCCGTTTCAGATTTTGGAGAGACTTGGTCCAGTTGTTTATAGAGTTGCTTTGCCGCCGGGATTCGAGGAAATCCATAATGTGTTTCATGTGTCGATGTTGAGGGGTTACCTCCGAGACCCGTTTCATGTGATTGATTATCACCGGATTGCTATTAATGAAAATATGGAATATGCTGAATGGCCGGAAAGAATTGTTGACCGACAAATGAAAGAACTGGGAAACAAATCCATCCCAATGGTGAAAGTAGAATGGAAGGAACACTATGGGACGAATGCTACATGGGAAAAAGAAGAGGAAATGCGACTACGCTATCCACACTTGTTTCCCGACGAAGGTAAATTAAGTTTGGAGGACCAAACTTCCTAAAAGGGGGAAGACTGTGATACCCCTGTTCCGTAATATATTAATTGGTCCTTAATATGAATGTGATTATGTGTTTTGTTATGATTTTGTGTACCATTATGTGAAAATATGTGATTTTGAATTTCTATCTGTTCACCGCAGGAATATCTGTTTGATTATTTGCTTTGGAAATTAAATTGAGGGCCTTATCGGCCACAGAACCCGAAATTGATTACGCCATTGTGGTTGGCATAATTTTTAGAGCCTACGGTGAAATTTAATTGAAAAATTGATTCGGGTCAGATTAAATCGATTAAATTGGTGGATTAGTACCCAATTGCCTTATTATTATTATATTGACTTAGTGGGACTTGATGTATTTGAGCACTACACCTCATTTCTCTCCTTTAGCTCATTTTGACTGATTCTTGGACTCAATTTGAGAGAGAGAGAGAGCCGACTAGAGAGAGAGAGAGAAAGAGGATTGTGCAATTGTGGTCTTGAAACTTGGGAGGTTGGAAGTCTATTCAAGATTTAATCATAAATTGTGAGAATCAAGCTCCTAGGTGAGTAATTCTTGGATTATAGTTTGTAATTTTTGTGTGCTCAAACTAATTTGGTGATCAAGAGTAAGATTGAAATGAAATTGGGTTGTATTTGTTGAATTGAAGCTTAATATGTGCATGCATGTAGGAAATCACCTTGATATTGCATGTTTGAGCACAAATGTGTATAATCCATGTGAAATGTTAAAGGAAACTCATGTCTTGATCACCCTTTGTGTTACCTAAGTTGAGAATGTGGCTAATTCATCACATGCATGTACAATTTGAAAAGATATGAGCTTGAATGCATGAATTTGTATGATAGAGTGAAGTTTGATGTCAATTGAAACATGCAAGTGTGTAATTTGAAATTGAGCTCCCTAATGTTGTAATCTTGTATTGGTAGCATGTTAACATGTGTAATGTGTAATTTGAGCCATTGCATGCATATTTTGTTGGTTGGAATTCAAATTGGAGCTCAAGAACTCAATCTGGAAAACCCAGATTTTTATGTCCGCTCGAGCGGAGGAAAAGGCGCTCGAGCGGGAAAATCGTGCTCCCAGCACTTTTGCAGAGTTGGATATCCACTCAAGCGGGATATCTCACGCTCGAGCGGGGAGCTTTTGTGGACAGGCCTTCCGCTCGAGCGCTCTATTCCACGCTCGAGCTCATTTTTCATGCAACCAGTACTTTTGCAAGCTTAAGGGTCCGCTCGAGCGGGGAAGTCCACGCTCGAGCGGGGACCCTGTTTTCTGAAATTCTGTTTTTGCATTCTGTGTTCTGTTTTCCGTTCTCTTTCTCTTGTAAGCACTCTTAGGCATATGTTAAGCATCGTAAATGAGTTAATGAGATGGGAATAAAGCCTAATAAGGAACATGTGAATTAAAGAATGGATTAAACTGTTGGTGACCCTTTTGTGTTCATGAAATGTGTAGGGTCAAGCTCCGGGGCAAATCCACAAGCCGATCACTGTGAGTAATATCAATATTCGAATGCTTGTGAATGTCCAATTGTTTATTCCCTTATGAGCTTTATGAGTTGCTAATTGGGATTGTGGACAAAAGCCTGATATGAATAAATGAATGGACCAGAGGTCGTTTTGATAAACATAAATGGACCAAAGGTCGTTTTGACAAACATAAATGGACCAAAGGTCGTTTTGATAGAATTGAATGGACCGAAGGTCGTTTTGACATATATGAAGACCGAAGGTCTTTCGACAGAATGAGTGGCGAAGGCCGTTTTGACATAAATGAGTGGCCGAAGCCGTTTGTAAATCGAAGGTCGTTTTGACATAAATGAGTGGGCCGAAGGCCGTTTTGACATAAATGTCGGGCCGAAGGCCGTTTTGACATAATGAGGGCCGAAGGCCGTTTTGACATAAATGGTCGGGCGAAGGCCGTTTTGACATGAATAGTGGGCCAAGGCCGTTTCGACATGAAAGAGTGGGCCGAAGGCCGTTTTGACATAAATGAGTGGGCCGAAGGCGTTTTGACATGAATGGAAACCTGAATGGGCCAAAGGCCAGAATGTTGAAACTACAAGTCACTTCATTTGAAATTCGTATAGTTATACATCTGTTAAATAGAAATATGAATTGGGCCCAAGGCCGTTTGGAACCTATTGTTCTACATTGATATGTAACTTCTGTATTTGATATTATTCACTGGGCTATCGCTCACGCTCATTCATGTGTTTGTAGGTGAGCCAAGAGAAGTCCCAACCCAGCCCCAGTGAAGTCTGCCATGAACAACACGAGTTTTGGAGAGTCAGCCTTGTGTCTCACGCACGAGACCCATCATTGCCATTTGTTTATGCATTTACGTTTTGTTTTGTTGGCAAGGACTTTGTGTATATTTGTATATAGTCTGTTATGGGTTGGCTCAGCTTAGATGATCCTATCTGTAAAGAAGTGTTACTACTGTACTTTTGATGTGGGTTATTAACGTATATGAGCATGGTTTGTTTGATGTGCATATAAGCACGGCTCTATGGACAAAGTTTTAAATTTTTGCTTCCGTTTGGCCCCTTTACTCTGATGAGTTATGTCTGTTTGGTTGAGGCCGTAGGTAATCTCAGGATTACTGGCCGGTTATGTCCTTAACCCATAGGGGCGGGTTCGGGTCATGACAGAAGCTTTTGGGTTTAGCCGGGTATTACAGAAGATTTGTCAAAGATTTCACCAAAATTGCCTTACCGTTGACTCAGTTAACTCAGAAGGGGATATCATTTGACTGGATGACCAAAAGAATCAGCTTTCCAAGAGTTGAAAACTTGACTATGACTGCACCTGTTCTTACCTTACCTTCAGGTACGGATGGTTTTACCATTTTAGTGACGCTTCTCATATGGGTTTGGGATGTGTTTAATGCAGAAAGAGAGAGAGTTATTGCTTTGCTTCCCGACACTGAGACCGCATGAAAAGAACTACCCAACCCATGACTTGGAACTCACTGCAGTGGTATTTGCCTTAAAATCTGGCGTCACTACCTTATGGGGCGACATGTGAAGTATATACCGACCACAAAAGTTTGAAATACTTCTTCACACAGAAAGAACTGAACATGAGATAACGGAGATGGCTGGAATTGATTAAAGACTATGACCTACAGATTTTGTACCATCCAGAAAAAGCCAACACCGTTGCCGATGCATTGCGTCGGAAATCAATTGGGAACTTAGCCTGTTTGCTTACCGGACAGAAAGAGTTGCTTTGTGCGCTTGAAAAATCTGATATTGAAATTGTTTTACGAGAACAAGGTGGAACCTTAGCAACTATTTCTGCTCAACCGGCATTGATTGAAGAAATTAAAGAGAAACAGCAACATGATGACTTCTTGAAGAAGATCATCGAAGATAGGGAATCTAAACCAAGACCGGATTTCAAATTCGAAAATAATGTACTGAAATTTCAGGGAAGACTGTGTGTACCGAATGACTCTGAACTGAAAAGGAGAGTTCTGCAAGAAGGCCACAATTCAAAACTGTCTATCCATCCGAGGGAACACAAAAATGTACCAAGACCTGAAATTGAATTTCTGGTGGCCGGGAATGAAGAAAGAAATTGCGATTTTGTATCGAAATGCTTCATTGCCAACAAGTCAAAGCCGAACATCAACGACCCGCAGGCTTATTGCAACCCTTACCGATACCGGAGTGGAAATGGGAACATATTACCATGGATTTTATTGTGGGATTGCCTCGCTCCAGTAAAGGTATGGACTCAATTTGGGTTATTGTTGATAGACTGACTAAATCTGCTCACTTCTTACCTGTCAAAACAATTTATAATGCGGACAAATTGGCTATGACTTATATTGATGAAATTGTTAGATTGCATGGAGTGCCTGTGTCCATTGTTTCTGACAGAGATTCGAAGTTTACATCGAGATTTGGCAAAGCTTACAGACTGCATTGGGTACTGAACTGAGACTGAGTAGTGCCTATCATCCTCAGACAGATGGCCAGTCAGAAAGGACCATCCAGACTCTGGAGGATTTATTGAGAATGTGCATCCTTGATTTTCAGGGAAACTGGGAAAGCCATTTGCCTTTAGCTGAATTCGCCTACAACAACAGTTATCATTTGAGTATTGGTATGGCACCTTTCGAGGCATTGTATGGCAGAAACTGTAGATCTCTGATTTGCTGGGCAGAAGTTGGAAATGGGCCTTTGCTTGGGCCCGAAATTGTATATGAAACGACTGAGAAAGTAAAACTGATACAACAGAGACTGAAAACTGCACAGAGCTGACAGAAAAGTGCAGATGTCAGAAGAGACAGAGACAGAGAATATGAAGTGGGTGATCACGTTTTGTGAAAGTGACACCGATGAAAGGCCAGACTCGTTTTGGAGTCAAGGGCAAGAGCGCCAAGATATGTCGGACCGTATGAGATTATTGAGAAAATCAATCCGGTGGCGTATCAAGTTGCGCTTCCTCCTGAAATGGAGCATATGCATAATGTGTTCCACATTTCTATGTTGAGGGACTATCTCCGGGATCCTTTTCATGTGATAGAGCCGACCCGTGTAGTGCTAAGTGATGACTACACTTATGAAGAACGGCCTATACAGATTGTGAACAGACGAATCAAGAAGTTGAGAAACAAAGAGATCCCGTTAGTGAAAGTTGACTGGCAAAACCATGGTAGCGTGTATGCCACTTGGGAAATGGAAGATGACATGGCTAAAAGATATCCTAAACTGTTTCCACTGAACCCTGCTTTCTTCTAGAATGAAGGTAACTCGAGTTTAGAGGACTAAATTCTTTTTAAGGAGGGGAGACTGTAACACTCCTCACCACTGCTTACCGATTAATTACTGATTACTGTAAACTGAGACTAATTATGATGAGTAATTGAACTGATTGAAATACTGAACTGACTGATTGAAATCTAGAACTGAATTGATTGAATATCTAGTTAAATTGCATTTCTATCTGTTGCCTGTTTGATTATCTGTTTGTGTTTTATGTTTAAACTGCAAATTGAAGGCCTTATCGGCGGCCGAATCTGAAATTGATTGATGTTCTGTGTTAATTAGAATTTATGTGATTTTATGGCATATTTATCCAAAATGTGATTTAGTATGATTAAATTAGATAAAATAAGCTAAATTGCATAGTTGGACTTATTTACCATGATGCCATTGAGTGGGCCACTTAGCCAACACATACTTGAGCCTTATTATACATTAAACAAACATTTCTTCAGCCTTATTTCTTGTTCTCACCGACCAAGAGAGAAGAGGGGAGAATGAATGATTTGTTTCTGAGAAATTGCTTGGAAATTAGAAGATTGTAGAAGATTGCAAATTGAGCCTTTAGACTTGTAATTGAAGACCTAGGTATGAGTTTCATCCTCTTAATTGTTGTATTTAAGTTCTTCTAGCATGGATCATGGTAGTTTGAAGAGCTAAGTCAAGATTAGTCTTAAAGTGTTGAATGAAGCTCATTTCATGCATGCATGTTTGATTGTTGAGTTTAAGTTGGTTTATGAAAAATGTACATGCATGTTCATAATTATGTTTAAGACCATGATTTCATCTTGTTTGAAAGAATTAGCTCATTTGAGCATGTATTTGAAGCTTTGAAATGATTTGAGTTCATGCATGTTGCATGTTCATCATGTTCATGAAAATTGGTTTGAAATTGGATTTAATTGAAACACCCTTGGGCTTTGATTTATCAAATTGATCTTTGAAACATGTAATATTATGGGTTTTGAAGTGTTTTCCAGAAAATTAGCCCAAGAGGATCGAATTTGATGCATTAAAACTTGGTTTTGAGCTTGAGGTTCAAATCTGGAATTTCCAAATTTGGACCCACGCTCGACGTACACTCTGTGATCATTCTTTCCGCTCGAGCGAGTAAAGTGACGCTCGAGCGTGAAATGCGTGCATCCAGTACTTTGCATGGCTTACAGTCCGCTCGAGCGAGAGATTCACGCTCGAGCGAGGACTTGTGTCTCACGCTCGAGCGAGGGTCGAGCGCCCGTCGAGCGTGATTTTGAGCATCCAGTATTTTCACTGTAGCTTACAGTCCGCTCGAGCGACGGAAGTCACGCTCGAGCGGAGCTCCTTTGTCTGCATGTCCGCTCGAGCGTAGAAAGCCACGCTCGAGCGAGACCCCTGTTTTCTGAAAATTCTGAAAATGTTTTTTAAGTGCATCTTTGCATCCTCATTCCATCCTAGGCATTCTTAGGCCTAGTTTAAGGCATCTTAATGAGGATATAGATGTAGAGAACACACCGAGGCAATTAGGGATTAAGTTATTATCTTTCCCAACTGTGTAGCTTAGTGTGTGTTCGTTCTGTAAACTGTGTAGGGTTGGCGACTGGAGACGCGCTCTAGCTTTACTGTAGCCCAGAACTCTGTGAGTAACAATTGTGTAAAGATATGTTCAAAAATGATTATCTTCTGACAATTGAACTGTACTGTTTTCTGAACTGATACTGTTAACTGAATGAATGTATGTCCTATATTCTGAACTGTATTGTGGCATCCTTAGCAACTACTGTTTACTGTTACTGTTACAGAGATCTCTGTCGGTTCCCTTGTTGGAACCACTACTGTTTACTGATTGATGGCCATCATTGACTGTCGGTCTTTCAAGACCTATGTACTGTTCGTCTTTTTAGACCTACTGTTTACTGTACTGCTATGCTAATGGATGTACCACATATGACTGTTTACTGTACTGAACAACTGATATACTGATTGAAATGACTGTTTTCATTACTGAAGGACATTCATTCTAAACCCTTTACGCATTATGTTATTCACTGGGCTTTAGCTCACTGCTCATATATATATGTAGGTGTACAGGCACCAGACCGTGGCTAGGAGCGTCGGGGTAACTCCAGTTTTGTCAAGCCAACCACTGTGCCTCACTGCGAGGTTCCGAGCCTGTCAAGCTATGGCTTAGGGGTGTTTTATTCCCCCTGTCTGTCTCTGTATCTGTTTTGTATAACTGTATAGACTGATAGCACTGTACTGTACTGTTTAATAGGGATTGGTCCCTGTTCTGAATAATTGTAAATATTGTGCATACTGTTTTGTCACTAACTGTATATAAGTATGAAGAGTCTTTTTGCATTCAGACTGTCACAGCTCATTGGACATTGTTTATTTACTGTTTTGGCTTCCGCCATGCCCCTGTACTCTGTTTACTGTCTTACTGTTAAGCAGGCCTTCGGTAATCTCGGATTACTGGCCGGTTACGGTGCTAAACCCATAGGGCGGGTTTGGGTCGTGACAGAGTGGTATCAGAGCGATACTTACCACGAGTTATACCGCACACACGTGTCCAAATGAGCTATAGGGTGTCCTAGAAAAGTGATTAGGGCATTGCATGAGCATGATAAGTGTGTGGCTATGACATGACTGAATATATGCTAATGTGATAAACTGTTTAAGTATGCAACTGCTTATGTTGATAATTGCTATAACTGCTTATAGTGAAATGGATAATACAAGAACTGCAAATGAATCTGAATCCTCATCCTCTGAGGCAAGAATGGCAAGACTGGAGAGAATGATGGAATTAATAACTGAAAGACTAGAGAGCAACAACAGACCAACAGCCCCCACCTCCTCCTCCGGTACAGCCGGAACAGAATGTCAATGTTAATGATGGGACATAATTGCTCTCACCCAGAAGTTCAGCAAAATGAAACCGCCATCCTTTCAGGGAGGCCTTGAACCGTTAAAAGCTGAAGCATGGGTTCTTGAAACAGAAAATTGTTTGAGGTTTTCCGTGCTCTGAAGCACATAAAGTACTGTTGGCCACCTTCACTCTTGCAAGAAGAAGCTAGAAGGTGGTGGATGCTTATCCGTGATGACAACACTGTAATGACTTGGGCTCAATTCAAAGGAGCCTTCTTGAAAATACTTCCCTCAGTGTGTCAGGGACAGAAAAGTGACTGAATTTGAACAGCTGAGACAGGGCACAATGTCCGTTGCTGAATATGAAACAAAGTTCACCGAGCTTGCTAGATATGCACCACACATGGTGGACACTGATTACAAGAAGGCCAGAAAGTTTGAAGGCGGCCTTAATGTTGCAATACTGGACAGAATTAATGTTTGAAGCTACCGAACTATGTAAATGTTCTTGACCGAGCTTTGATGGCTGAATCAAACATCGAGGCACTGAAAACTGAAACACCAGCGTCTGAATGGCGTGGTAAAAGGCAGGGTTTTAAGTTCAAGAAAGGCAAGCATAACCCATTGAACAAGAAACAGAATACGGGGTCAACAACTAGCCCCAGCCAAGGGAGAGTGGTTCATACCACCCTGTTCTGAATGTGGTAAGAAGCACAAAGGGGTTTGTTATAAAATATCTGGTGCTTGTTACAGGTGTGGCAAGGTGGGCCACATGGTAAAGATTGCCCCTCTGCTCCGCAGGGCAATAGTAAAGCTGCACCAAGCGCCAGCAGCATCAACTGTTGCACCAAACCGAACCCTAAAGCTACCGGGAAAGAGCCTATGAGGCAGGGCCGAGTGTTCGCCCTAGTACCGGGAGACGTACAAAATACGAGACCGTTGTGTCAGGTATTCTCTCTATTTGTACTCAAAATGCATATGTACTGATTGATTCGGGGTCTACACATTCTTATGTATCGCATGCTTTTTCGCGAAAATTGAATAGACCCTTAGAACCCATGAATTATCTGTTAGCTGTATCATCACCCGTTGGGGGATCCATGACTTGTGCATACATGTACCCTGCTTGTGAAATTATTGTTGGAGATGCACATCTGTTTATTGACTTACTGCCTCTGAACATTGATCATTTTGATGTAATATTGGGGATAGACTGGTTAACAAAATATCATGCCACTATAGACTGTGTAACGAAACAAGTAGTTTTTCGTCCACCGGGCTTACCTGAATTTATGTTTAATGGAAGTGGAGTAGTACCTCCTCCGTATTTGATTTCTTCTGTGAAAGCTGTTAAATTGATTAGAAAAGGGTGTAAAGGGTATTTCTATTTTGTATTGACCGTATCTACTGATGTTAAAACTGATGTGAACTGTATTCCTATAGTCAGAGAATTCCCAGATGTATTTCCAGATGATCTGCCAGGGGATTTGATTGACAGGGAGATTGAGTTCACCGTTGATGTGATTCCGGGTACACACAGCCAGTATCTAAAGCTCCTTACCGAATGGCTCCAACTGAACTGAAAGAATTGAAAGTGCAACTGCAAGAACTGTTAGATAAGAAGTTCATCAGGCCCAGTACTTCACCGTGGGGCGCACCTGTCTTGTTTGTGAAAAAGAAAGACGGCTCACTGAGACTGTGTATTGACTACCGTGAACTGAACAAGGTAACTGTGAAAAATAAATATCCATTGCCGCGTATTGATGACTTATTTGATCAGTTACAGGGTGCTCAAGTTTTCTCTAAGATTGATCTCAGATCCGGATATCATCAGTTGAAAGTTAAACCAGAGGACATTGACAAAACTGCTTTTCGAACGAGGTATGGACATTACGAATTTTTAGTTATGCCTTTCGGAGTTACCAATGCACCTGCTGCATTTATGGACCTCATGAACAGAATCTTTAAAACATTCCTCGATGACTTTATTGTTGTATTCATAGATGACATTCTGATTTATTCCAAAAGTATAGAAGAACATGAACATCATCTGAGACTTGCCCTACAGACCCTAAGAGAACAGAAACTTTATGCTAAACTGTCTAAATGTGAATTTTGGCTTGATCATGTTATGTTTTTGGGGCATGTTGTTAGCAAAGATGGAATTTCAGTTGATCCACAGAAAATTGAAGCGTAGTAAACTGGCCTAGACCAACAAATGTGACAGAAGTCCGAAGCTTTTTGGGTTTAGCCTGGATATTACAGAAGATTTGTCAAAGATTTCTCCAAAATTGCCTTACCGTTGACTCAATTAACTCAGAAGGGGATATCATTTGACTGGACTGACCAAAGGGAATCAGCTTTCAAGAGTTGAAAACTCGACTAGTGACTGCACCTGTTCTTACCCTACCTTCAGGTACGGATGGTTTTACCATTTTTAGTGATGCTTCTCATAAGGGTTTGGGATGTGTTTTAATGCAGAATGGGAGAGTTATTGCTTATGCTTCCCGACAACTGAGACCGCATGAAAAGAACTACCCGACCCATGACTTGGAACTTGCTGCTGCAGTATTTGCATTGAAAATCTGGCGTCACTACCTTTATGGGGCGACATGTGAAGTATATACCGACCACAAGAGTCTGAAATATTTCTTCACACAGAAAGAACTGAACATGAGACAGCGGAGATGGCTAGAACTGATTAAAGACTATGACCTACAGATTTGTACCATCCGGGAAAAGCCAACACCGTTGCCGATGCATTGAGTCGGAAATCGATTGGGAACTTAGCCTGTTTGCTCACCGGACAGAAAGAGTTGCTTTGTGACCTTGAAAATCTGAAATTGAAATTGTTTTGAGAGAACAAGGTGGAACAATAGCTGCTATTTCTGCTCAACCGGCACTGATTGAAGAAATTAAAGAGAAACAGCAACAGGATGACTTCTTGAAGAAGATCATCGAAGAAAGGGAATCTAAACCAAGACCGGGTTTCAAATTTGAAAATAATGTACTGAAATTTCAGGGAAGACTGTGTGTACCGAATGATCTGAACTGAAAAGAAGAGTTCTGCAAGAGGGCCACAATTCAAAATTTTCTATCCATCCAGGGAATACGAAAATGTACCAAGACCTGAAACTGAATTTCTGGTGGCCGGGAATGAAGAAAGAAATTGCTGATTTTGTATCGAAATGTCTTCATTGCCAACAAGTCAAAGCCGAACATCAACGACCCGCAGGCTTATTGCAGCCCTTACCATACCGGAGTGGAAATGGGAACATATTACTATGGATTTTATTGTGGGATTGCCTCGCTCCAGTAAAGGTATGGACTCAATTTGGGTTATTGTTGATAGACTGACTAAATCTGCTCACTTCTTACCTGTCAAAACAATTTATAATGCGGACAAATTGGCTATACTCTATATTGATGAAATTGTTAGACTGCATGGAGTGCCTGTGTCCATTGTTTCTGACAGGGATTCGAAGTTTACATCGAGATTTTGGCAAAGCTTACAGACTGCATTGGGTACTGAACTGAGACTGAGTAGTGCCTATCATCCTCAGACAGATGGCCAGTCAGAAAGGACCATCCAGACTCTGGAGGATTTATTGAGAATGTGTGTCCTTGATTTTCAGGAAACTGGGTAAGCCATTTGCCTTTAGCTGAATTCGCCTACAACAACAGTTATCATTCAAGTATTGGTATGGCGCCTTTCGAGGCATTGTATGGCAGAAAATGTAGATCTCCGATTTGCTGGGCAGAAGTTGGAGATGGGCCTTTGCTTGGGCCGAGATTGTATATGAAACGACTGAGAAAGTAAAACTGATACAACAGAGACTGAAAACTGCACAGAGCCGACAGAAAAGTTATGCAGATGTCAGAAGGCGAGACAGAGAATATGAAGTGGGTGATCACGTTTTTGTGAAAGTGACACCGATGAAAGGCCAGACTCGTTTTGGAGTCAAAGGCAAGTTAGCGCCAAGATATGTCGGACCGTATGAGATTATTGAGAAAATCAATCCGGTGGCGTATCAAGTTGCGCTTCCTCCTGAAATGGAGCATATGCATAACGTCTTCCACATTTCTATGTTGAGGGACTACCTCCGGGATCCTTTTCATGTGATAGAGCCGACCCGTGTAGTGCTAAGTGATGACTACACTTATGAAGAACGGCCTATTCAGATTGTAAACAGACGGATCAAGAAGTTGAGAAACAAAGAGATCCCGTTAGTGAAAGTTGACTGGCAAAACCATGGTGGCGTGTATGCCACTTGGGAAAGGGAAGATGACATGGCTAAAAGATATCCTGAACTGTTCCACTGAATCCTGTTTTCTTCCAGAATGAAGGTAACTCGAGTTTAGAGGACTAAACTCTTTTTAAGGAGGGGAGACTGTAACAACCCTCACCACTGCTTACCGAATTAATTACTGATTACTGCTAAACTGAGACTGATTATGATGAGTAATTGAACTGATTGAAATACTGAACTGACTGACTGAAATCTAAACTAATTGATTGAATATGTTTAAATTGCATTTCTATCTGTTGCTGTTTGATTATCTGTTTGTGTTTTATGTTTAAACTGCAAATTGAAGGCCTTATCGGCGGCCGAATCTGAAATTGATTGATGTCTTGTTAATTAGAATTTATGTGATTTTATGGCATATTTATCAAAATGTGATTTGGTATGATTAAATTAGATAAAATAAGCTAAATTGCATAGTTGGACTTATTTACCATATTGCCATTGAGTGGGCCACTTAGCCAACACATACTTGAGCCTTATTATACATCTAAACAAAGCATTTCTTTAGCCTTATTTCTTGTCTCAACCGACCAAGAGAGAATGAGGGGGAGAATTGATTTGTTCTTGAGAGAATTGTTTGGAAATTAGAAGAAATTGTAGAAGACTTGCAACATTGAGCCTTTAGACTTGTAATTGAGGGACCTAGGTATGAGTTTCATCCTCTTAATTGTGTATTTAAGTTCCTTCTAGCATGGATCATGGTAGTTTAAAGAGCTAAGTCAAGATTTAGTCTAATAGTGTTGAATTGAAGCTCATTCCATGCATGCATGTTTGTATTGTTGAGTTTAAGTTGGTTTCATGGCAAAATGTTACATGCATGCTCATAATTATGTTTAAGACCATGATTTCATCTTGTTTGAAAAGAATTAGCTCATTTGAGCTTGTATTTAAAGCCTTGAAATGATTTGAGTTCATGCATGTTGCATGTTCATCTGTTCATGAAAAATTGGTTTGAAATTGGATTTAATTGAAATACCCTTGGGCTTTGATTTATCAAAGTGATCTTTGAAACATGTAATATGTGGTTTTGAAGTGTTTTCCAGAAAATTAGCCCAAGAGGATCGAATTTGATGCATTAAAACTTGGTTTTGAGCTTGAGGTTCAAATCTGGAATTTCCAAATTTTGGACCCACGCTCGAGCGAGGAACTCCACGCTCGAGCGTACACTCTGTGATCATGCTTTCCGCTCGAGCGAGTAAAGTGACGCTCGAGCGTGAAATGCGTGCATCCAGTACTTTGCATGGGCTTACAGTCCGCTCGAGCGAGAGAATTCACGCTCGAGCGAGGACTTGTGTCTCACGCTCGAGCGAGGGTCGAGCGCCCGTCGAGCGTGGATTTTGAGCATCCAGTATTTTCACTAGCTTACAGTCCGCTCGAGCGATGGAAGTCTCGCTCAGCGGATCTCCTTTGTCTGCATGTCCGCTCGAGCGTAGAAAGCCACGCTCGAGCGAGACCCATATTTTCTGAAAATTCTGAAAAATGCTTTTAAGTGCATCTTTGCATCCTCATTCCATCCTAGGCATTCTTAGGCCTAGTTTAAGGCATCTTAATGAGGATATAGATGTAGAACACACCGAGGCAATTAGGGATTAAGTTATTATCTTTCCCGACTGTGTAGCTTAGTGTGTGTTCGTTCTGTAAACTGTGTAGGGTTGGCAACTGGAGACGCGCTCTAGCTTTACTGTAGCCCAGAACTCTGTGAGTAACAACTGTGTAAAGATATGTTCAAAAATGATTATCTTCTGACCAATTGAACTGTACTGTTTCTGAACTGATACTGTTAACTGAATGAATGTATGTCCTATATTCTGAACTGTATTGTGGCATCCTTAGCAATTACTGTTTACTGTTACTGTTACAGAGATCTCTGTCGGTTCCCTTGTTGGAACCATTACTCTTTACTGATTGATGGCCATCATTGACTGCTCGGTCTTTCAAGACCTACTGTACTGTTTGGTCTTTTTAGACCTACTGTTTACTGTACTGCTATGCTAATGGATGTACCACATATGACTGTTTACTGTACTGAACAACTGGTATACTGATTGAAACGACTGTTTTCACTACTGAAGGACATTCATTCTAAACCCTTTTACGCATTATGTTATTCACTGGGCTTTAGCTCACTGCTCATATATATATGTAGGTATACAGGCACCAGACCGTGGCTAGAAGCGTCGGGGTAACTCCAGTTTTGTCAAGCCAACCACTGTGCCTCACTGCGAGGTTCCGAGCCTGTCAAGCTACGGCTTAGGGGTGTTTTTAGTCCCCCTGTCTGTCTCTGTATCTGTTTTGTACAACTGTATAGACTGATAGCACTGCACTGTACTGTTTAATAGGGATTTGGTCCCTATTCTGTCGGATTGTAAATATTGTGCATACTGTTTTGTCACTGACTGCACATATGAATGAAAAGTCTTTTTGCATACAGACTGTCACAGCTCATTGGACATTGTTTATTTACTGTTTTGGCTTCTGCCATGCCCCTGTACCCTGTTTTACTATCTTACTGTTAAGCAGGCCTTTGGTAATCACGGATTACTGGCCGGTTACGGTGCTAAACCCATAGGGGCGGGTTTGGGTCGTGACACCTACCAAGCTAAACTCATCAAGAATCCAAACAATAGAAGTTAATCTCAAACAATGTAAGTAACGGTAGTTAGTACTTGGATTTTGAAGAGACAATTAGATGTGATGCCTTGTTAAGAGATTACAGACTGTTGGTTTATATATTGAAAATTTGAAACTATAAATATATATATACACACACACACACTTAAATAGAACTTTGTGATGCATGTTGTACTGTTTGGTTCTTAACACAACATGCAAAAGCTTTATAAATAGTCCAGCTGTGTCGACCCCACCACGTATAATGATTAGCACTTAATTAATTAAGGAGATTGAATTTTAATTGCCAATTATTCTAATTTAATTTGGGATTTATGAAAATTTTAGAGGCTGATTCGTATATGATTCTATTGAGAATTTATTTTGAAATTAGAAATTGAAAGCCTAAATGGCTAAAGAGAGTATAATTGGTGAATTAAATTATTTTAATTTAGAGTATCGGGCCATATGGAAGTTTAATTAAATATTTGATTCAGATTTGATTAATTGGGTCCGAATTGAAGTTGATTAAGTTATGAGAATTGGAAATGAAGATTATTACAAACTAAATTTATTTATGAGGTGTTCAATTGAATATGTAATTTATTGGCAGAGATTTTGAGTTTGATATGAAATTGAAGGCCTTAATGATATGAGAAACCAAAATTGATGAAGGTAATAAGTTTAATTTGATATTTGGAGCCTTTTGAAAGTTTGATTAAAAATCTAATTCAGATAAAAAAAATTAAATATAATTAATTAGGCTCTAATGGAAGTCAAATTAGACAAATTAAATTATGTGGAATTTATGTTTAGCTATGACTAATTTAATTATGTGCTAATTAAGATTTATTAAGACCATAAGTTGAATTATGGAACAATCTAGAATTGAGGGTGTATTTGGGTGTGGCTGTGCAGAGAAAATTTTGTGGGTGTGTGCATGTTAAGTGTTGTGTTGGAAGTGCTACAAGAGTATATGTGTGCACGTATAATCAAAAATAGGGGATGTGAGTAATATGTGTAATGTGATGAATTGAAGAGTGGAGTATACCATTGAGTCCAAGAACTCAAAAAGAAAAGGAGAATAAAATCGAGAGAGAGAGAAAGAGAGAGAGAGAGAGAGAGAGAGAGAGAGAGCTCACCTCATCTTTGTTCCTAGGAAAGAGCTTGCTAGAGAGTAAGAATTCAAGATAAACAACTAAGAAAGCAAAGGAGAAATAAAGAAAAGAAATGAGACTCAAGAATTTGTGATGAGATTTAACCATTCAACAACTCTAGGTAAGATTTCTAACTCCAATCTTGTAGTAAATCCCCCTTTACGTCTTGTAAAGGGTCATAAATTAAACCCCAAATTAAGTATGGGCCTAAGTGCTATGGTCGCCTTTCTGAGGCAACTAGGAATGAAAAAAAAAAAAGCGTGGGAAGTGGGCCAACCATGGGCCGAAGCAGGTCCGACCCACCAAGGGTCCAAATGGACTCCACGAAGGAAAATGCCTAAGTCAAGTTGTAGAGTTAACACTTATAGCGGCCAAGTTGCAGAGGCAACACTAATAGCGGCCAAGTTGCAAAGGGACTTTGCTTCAGCGCCGCCATTCACAATATTGTCGATTTCGCTACCCTCTGAAGTTGCTGAGGAAAAGAGAAAGCCGAAGCAACTAAGTTGCGGAGGCAGCACTTGCGACGGCCAAGTTGCAGAGGCACTTTATCTCAGCGCCGCCATTTCAAGTATTGTCAGTACCGTCGCCATTCCAAGAATTGTCGATATCTCAGCCATCTGGAGTTGTTAAGGGGACGAGAAAACCGAACAACTACGTAGCAGAGGCAGTACTTGCAGTGCCCAAGTTGCAGAGGTATTTTGTCGGCGCCGTCATTTTTAATATTATTGGTTCTGCCATTTGAACTTGCTACAGGAAATGACTGCCGCAGCAACTACAGCCGCCGCAACTAACATACGGAGGAAACATCCTGCCAAGGTGATAGCAGCCTTTGGGAGAAGCTTTCCCTCTGCAAGTAGAGGCTAATGCTTGGCACCGATAGCAAGCCCTAAGGCATTACTAGCCTAGGGTTGATAGCAGGCCCCAAAGTCCATTAACTTGGCGCTGATAGCAGGCCCCAAGACTTACTAGTTGGAGCTGATAGTAGGCCCAGAGATACCAGTTTACCGCGGCAATCCCACTAAGATAGGAGCAAGGTAGCCCGAGTGTATGGGACTCCCTTTTTATTACCCAAGTTATGGACCTACCTTAGTCGCACATGTAGGACTAAGGAAGCCCCCTTGGGCTTGGTACTAAGGCACAACATGGCTAATACCAGGCTTGGTTGTGGCCTTCACCTTGGGAAGCTGGGGACTTTGTGGTTAGGTGGCTAAGGGTGGAAGTTTCGCTGAAGTGAACACAAACATAGCCGATAGCAGGCCAATGGAGTTCTGAGAATGCACGTATTGGCTAAATATAACTGAGAAGACAAGTGCAGCAGCAAGGTTTACCGCTGCAAGTGCACTTGCTGAGGTTCAGGCTGAGAAGGCAAGTGTAGCGAAAAGCATTCCTGCTGCAACTGCACTTGCTGAGGCTCAAAAGGGAGTTGCAGCACCAAACACTCCCGTCGCAACTACACTTGCTGAGGCCCAAAAATGTAGTTACAGAGGCAAACAGATAGGACATAGTACATGCAGAGGGACGCGTGGCACCTTCAGCCTGGTGGCTCAAGGCAAAATATTCTATGTGATCCTTAAGGACACCTGTCTTCTCTCTATTTGGCCACTTGGTGTCCTCTTGGTACCAAGGAAAAGCCTATAAATAGGACCCATTTCTCAAGGTCCAAAGAGAGGAATTTTGGGGATTTGGGAGAGTTGCTGCCCATTTGTGCACTACCATTCATTTCTACTTAAGCTGCCTGCTTCACTCTCACCTAGCTACTCACTCTCCAGTCTTTCTATCATTGTTGGACCATTAACATAGTTTTATCTCTCTAATCATCTTCCTAACCTTGAACCCCCCCTACACATCTCAAATCAAGAAGAAATAGAATCCAATTGTATGTAAATTTGCATATAATGAAAAGAAAAACTAAGTTCAAGAATTAAGAAATTAATTTAGAAAATTTACTAATTGAATTTAATTTGTGTTATTTTTCATGAATTTGGACTTCATCTTTACATGCATCAATGAATCTTTAAGAATTTGATCAATCAAGGTTATGTTTTGAAGAACAAAGAGAAGAGAGTTTGAATTTGAATTTGAATTTGAATTTGATATGAAGAAAAATGAGTTGGGTTAACTAATATGGAAATTCATAATATCATCAAATTGAGTTTGATTTTGAACACTATGAAGTATTTGAGTTTTATATTTACATGCATCATGAATTTTGGAAGAATTTAAGTCATTCAATTTTATACTATAAAAAAAAGAAAGAAAAGTTTTGAAGTTAAATGAGGTTTTGATTTTTGTTTTGGAACCTAAAAATTGGTTTGATTTTAATTCCTAATCCATGCATGTAATGTAATTTGAGAATTTTATTTAATTTAAACAAATTTTAGAATATATTAAATTAGTTAGTTTTATTTGAATTCATGCAATGTTTGCTAGGAAAATTGATAAGAAAATGAAGAATTGGAGCTAAGATCAAGTTTATGAAGTTTAATTAGAAATTAATTATTTCGGGTTTTTGATTTTGAAAGTTATGGTTAAATTAAGCTCCATAAATTACATGCAACAAAGATTTATTGAAGATTGCTCGTGGCTTATAATTATTTTCATGTTTTGATGAAATTTTGCATGAGTGTTGAACATGAAATTGGGTTTTAAAAGCTTAATTTATGTTTTGGAATTTATGAGTTTGAAATTGGGTTTGATATGAAGAAAATTAATTAAATCTAAAATTGGACAAATTAAGAAATAAAGTATAATTTGAATTTGACAATCAAGAATTAGTTTGACCTTAATTTGAATTTCATAAATGTAGATATTTTTCTAAGAGCCTTATAGCTTTAATTTCATATTTTGTAAGAAAAAAAAGAAAAGTTTTGAATCATTATATTCATGAAGTTATAGCTTTAATCTTGACAAATTAAGGAGGTTTTTGCATTAAGATTTGGAAAGTAGTTATGTGTTCATATTTATTGATGACATTACATGTTGAAAAATGCATGAATCTAAGTTTTGAAATGAAATTTGGAAGCTAATCTTTAGTATTGGAACTCAGAAAATTTACAGGCCGCTCGAGCGACCAATTGGTGGCTCGAGCGAACATTTTGAGCTTCCAGTATTTTTATAAACAGTACAGTCCGCTCGAGCGACCAAGTGGTAGCTCGAGTGGCCAATCTATTTTTAGCATGTTTTGAAAAATCACACTTTGTTTATATTTTCATCTCATCTCCTTCCAAAGCATTCTAGACATGATTTATGACTCAATGAAGATTAATAAGCTAATAATCAACATAATTAGTTGATTAAAGAATAAGTCATTAACTTAGTAGTAATTGATTTAGAAACCAAGTAAGAAATTGGTTTATTCAGAAAAGAATGATTTAGTAATGAAAGAATATGTGAAATGAGAACCTGATTCATTTGACCAAAGAAAGAATAAGCGTAGTAGACCTTCGAATTATTTAGACAGAAGACAAAAAAAGTCAAGTTTGATCAAGGAAGTTATCACAATCCAAACCCGCCCCTAAAGGTTAGGATCATAACCGGCCGGTAATTGTGATGACCGGGTACGTAACCCGTTTTACTTTCTTTTGTGAGTGTTGGGTCCAACACTTTTTGAAATCTATCTCTCAATTTTCGTCTCTTTTAATTTCAATTCTGAGTCCCACTTGTTTCGGAAGGCATGAAGTTGAATTCGGGGGTTTTACACTTGAGCTGGAATTTTTTTGGGCTGAGGGCCGAGCCGCACATGCGGGGCCTTGGGCCGCACGTGCAGGATAGGGGCCGCACGTGCGGGAGATGAGGCCGCACGTGTGGGAATCTGGGAGATTCCTGGGCTGCACACTACATTATATACAGGTGCGGCTGGAGGTGCGGGGAAGGATTGCCGCACGTGCGAGAGTGATTACCTCACATGCAGAAGGACGCTCTACACGTGCGGGCATGGGTGCCGCACGTGCGGGACTCCACTGAGTTTGAAAATTTTGTTTTTCTTCTCTTTTGGGGCTGTGTGGATTTCACTTTTTACACCTCTCTCTCTCTCTCTAAAAGTAACATTTCCTCTCCCTTCTCTCTAAAAACATCCACCAAACACATTAAACACTTGATCTCTTGCAATCCATTAGGATTTTGATCAATCATCCTTCACAAACTTTGGAGAGCTAAACGAGGGCTTCATTTTGTGCGGTGGAGATCGAGTTTCTACACCGTTGATTTTGGGGGTTTCTTTTCTCATCTTCTCCAAAACTTGAGGTAGGGACTTCTATGAGTTATATATACATGTTTATGCAAGGTTAATATTGATTTTGGAGTTTTCTTAAAGATATTATAAGAATTTTTGGTTTTTGGCTCAAGAAATTAGTGGCTTGCAAAGTAAATCTATCTTTTGTTCTTTTTAAAGATTTTCTTGAAATATTGAACCACATTGGCTTGAGAATAATGTTTTTAGTGAGGTTTTTGCTAAGAGATGAGGAAATGTTGGTTTTTTTTTGTGAAAAACCTAGAAATTGAGATTTTTTTTTGGAAAAAATGTGGGGATTTATGGATTTTCTTGGGTTAAATGAAGGAGTGAGTGAGAATTTTATATTGTTGTTTGCAAACATGATAACTACTTGATGTATGAGGAGTTGGAGACCATACTTCAATTTATTGATAAATGCATATGCATATGTAGTTATGAATTGGCATTGTTGAGCTCCATGAATTATGAGAATTGTGATTTTCGGGAAGTTAATGTTCAAGAACATTGCATGTAGTCTTGATATGGCTAAAATGCTGAGAATTGTACAAGATGTGGAAAGGTTGTTACGTGTTGATAGACTTAATTAAACATGTAGTATTTCGTGAAATAACATTGAACGGAGGAAAATGGGAAATGTAGTTGTCATCGTATTATTGTTGAGATACTTAAAAATGAGGAAATGTTGTGAGGCATTATTAGTTATTGCATTACATACCCATTCAATTGATAAGTATACATTTTGAATTTGAGTTTTGAAAAGCTTACATCGAGAAAAAAATATTTTGAAATGAGAATTATTGAAATGTTTCGGGGTAAATACGTTGGTAAGTCTGGATAGGAGGTGTAGATGAGATTGAACAAGTTGGCCTGAGTGTCCAGGGTGAAAGACCGAAAACACCCGCGAAGGATGTACCACTTCCTTTTCGGTTAGCAACCGGTAAAGTGGGGTTTTTGGTAGTGCTAGTTATGCCTACTTGCAGACACCAACCTAGGGATTACTTGAGTCGTATTTACCGCCCCAATGAATTAAATTGTAAATTTCTGAATTATAGAGAATATCAAGTTAACATTGAGCATGGTGGTTTTCAAAAGATGTAAATGTATCCTCTTTTAATTGGCATTGCATGGCATTTGCATTTCATATTGGGAATCTTGCATAAATGTATATACTTTGTTAAGGATTCTCTACTGGGCTTTATGCTCACCCCTATGGGATTTTGGTGCAGGAAAAGACATGGTGATCCCACCGAGTTGAGGGCGTGGACACATTTTGTAGAGAGTAAATGACTCTTATTTTTGTTGTGATTCAATTTGCTAGCCAAGGGCTATAAATGTATGGGTTCGTGAAACCATTTTATGTAACTGGGCTTAAGCCTTGGAATATGTAAGCCCTCAAGGGCATTTTATTTAGTTTTGAGATGTGATGTTCTACATGCTATAGATTCATGTATTTTATATCCTTGAATGTATAATTCACATGTGGGACTATTTTTGTACAAACCTTATTGATTAATGATGTAAAGGTTGGAGAATTGCTATTCTTCTTTAATGGATGTTGATTAATGTACCTAAATCATGTTGGATTATTTTTGGGGCGTTACAGTAATCATTAGATTACCTACGGCCTCAGACAGAAAACAAATTTTAAATAATCATATGGGGCCAAAAGCGGAAGCAAAAAAATAATATTTGTCCAATGAGCTTGTGTATAAATGGAATGAACAAAAACATTTCTTATATTAATTACTCACACCAAATATACCCACATAAAAGACATTCTATGTCTAGGTCCATGCAACACCATATTTATACAAAACCATAGCTTATGTACAGATAAGGTCAACATGACCATCAAAAGAAGACAAAAGGCTCAAAATGAAAGTTCTAAAACTAAGGCCTCGTTCATGAGGCGTGTCATGGTTGACCCCACAAACTTGACATTCTTTCTTGCTTTTGTTATAGTTGGGGTTGGGCATCCTGTTGTTTACCTACATACATATATACAAAGAGTAAACGAAAGTCTAGTGAATAATACCATGGTAAAAAGGTTATACGAATGAGATTCATATTAAGTACATCAAACCCATAAATTTCATATACAAACAGCCTTAGGCCCATTCTGTGTTTTTCTTGTACATGTCAAATGGCCTCGGGCCCATTTTAGATCCTTATCAAACATATCAAACAGCCTTGGGCCCATTGCATCAAACATGTCAAATGGCCTCAGGCCCGCTGCATAACTTTGTCAGACTCATCAAATAACCTCGCGCCCAATTTAAACACTTCAACGTATCAAACGGCCTCAGGCCCATTATTTCCATATTCACATCTATGCGCGTTTCATAGTCATGATCATAATCACTTTTCATTCAAATGGCCTTTGGCCTATTACATTATATTCAAACGGCCTTTAGCCCATCACGATATTCAAACGACCTTTGGCCCATCAAAATATTCAAACGGCCTTTGGCCCATCAAAATATTCAAATGTTTCAAACGGCAAACGGCTTCAGGCCCAATTCATACTCTTATCAGACGTATCAAACGAATAGAATGCTCATTCATAATTCAAATTCACAAGTCCAGAAAACCTACACATGAGTAGTATTTGGAAAATAATATACACGAAAATATTTTTACTGCAATATTACTCACAGTGTTCCGATACTCGATTCGTCCTTGCACTTGACCCTACACAATTCGTAATACACATAGAAATCGGGTCACAATACAATTCATTCCGTTCTTTAATTCGTTTAATTTTCTTAGGCTCTTTTCAACTTTATAGTTCATTTATAATGCTCAGTACATGCCTAAGAGTGCTTAGAAGTGAAAGAGAACGGAAATCGAAATATGAACCAGCTTTTCAAAATATTCTGAAATAAGGCACTTCGCTCGAGCGCAACTTTTGTCACTCGAGCGGTCTGTAAAAATCTGCAAAACTTCTGAGAGCTTGATTTTTATGCTCGAGTGATACTTTCTGTTTGAAGTTCAAACACACATTTAAAGTTCCAAATTTCATGCATGACATGTTCTAATGTACAAAAACACTCCCAAAAACATGTATATAAGGTCATTTCTAACTCTTAGCTCAAATCTCCATGAATTTAATGATTTTAATACTTTTCTTCCTTTCTTACAAAACATAAAATGAAACTACAAGCTCTAAGAAAAATATTTGCAAGTATGAAATTCAAATCAAAATCAAGTCAATTCTTGATTGTCAAATTCTAAATCATAATTAATTTCTTGATTTATCCAAATTAATTTTCTTCATATCGAACCCAATTTCAAACTCATAAATTCTAAAATATGAATTAAACTTTCAAACTATAATCTCAAAACTTGGGTTCATACATGGCATGGCTTGTCTAAAAACACACAAACTTTTAATTAATCAAAAAGAATATGATCAATTTTTAAATCATTTACATCCAAATTCCTTTAATTTAAAATTAAACTCATTTGTTCATAAACTCATAATTTTCCAAGGCTTGGTTCTTATTTCATCAAAACATGAAATCAATTCTAAGAAATCTATGATGCATGTACAATTAGAGTATTAAGACTTGTAGGATTTGTCCATGCATGTAGAAATACAACTCAAATTCATGCAAGATAATCAAAATCAAACCCAAAATAATCAATTTCCAAATTAATTTCCTTCTAATTCCACAAATATAATTCCAAACCCTTCTCAATCTCAAGTATAATAAGGAGATTCTACATAAATTAGGCATAAATCTTATACCTTAAACTTTAATTTCAACAAATTGGGTTGATTTTCCTTTGATTCCCCTTGTTCTTCCTTCAACTACTAGCACATAGAGTTGCTCTCTCTCTCTCTCTCTCTCTCTCTCTCTCTCTCTCGGCTCTGTTCCTTCCAGCACATACACATGAATGAATTCATTTTCCTTCTCATTCCATATTAAGAGGTACACAATCTCACCCTCTTTTGTTGACACCTCAAGCACACATGCACACAATATTGAGCTTCCAACACAACAATGACATGCGCGCGCGCACACACACACACACACACACAGAATTTCTCTGCACACACACCCACATACACCCTCAAATTTTAGATTATTCAATTTATGATTAACATTAACTTAATTAAGCAATACTCAGTTGTAATAAATCTTGAATAGTACATAATTAAATTAATTATAACTAATCACAAATCTCACATAATTTTGTCAGTCTAATTTGAATTCCATTATAGCCCAATTAATTATATTTAAATTTATCATTCTGAATCAGATTTTTAATCAAACTCCCAAAAGGCTCCAAATGTTAAATTAAACTTATTTCCATCTTTAATTTTGGTTTCTTAAATCATTAAGGTTTTCAAACTCAAAACCTGCATCAATAAATTGATTTTCAAATTGGATACCACATAATTAAATTTAATTCAAAATAATCACAATTACTAATTCTTATAACCAAATTGGCTCAATTAATTCTAATTCAGACCCAATTAATCGAATCTTAATTTTACTAAACTGAACCGAATATTTAATTAAACTCTCATGTGGTCCAATACTTGAAATTAAATTGATTCAGCTCATCAATTTCACCTCCTCAAGCCATTTAGGCTCCCAAATTCTTATTCCAAAATAAATTCTTAATCAAATCATATACGAATTAGATTGAATAATTCTCATGGATTCCCAAATTAAATCAAAATATGACTAATTAAAATCCAAATCTCTTTAATTAATTAAATGTAAAATATTACACATGGTGGAGTCGTCACAAAAGTAATATTGTGTTTCAATGTGTATATGTGTTTGTGTAGGCTCCCAATGTGTATATGTATATGTTACGCGCTATTGTCTGTCTGATCTGTCTGATCTGCTTCTGCAGCTATCTGTGAGTAATAACTTTGTAAAGTTATGTTTGACTTTAATTATTTTCTGATGATATGAAATGATCGGTTTTCTAAAATGCTATGTTTTGTATAAATGAATGATTGCCCAATTTTTTTTGAAAGGTAATTGTGGTATCTTTAGCAGAGGCCCTCGCCCAGAGGACATAATATTGTAGCTTATAGTCATGAAGCCCTCGCCCAGGAGAGATAATACTATGGCACAGGTCCTCGCTCGGGGAAAACAATGCCGTGGCCCACGTATGAGATATGTTACCTGGTACTGGAGGTTCCTTTATGAAACTTGATATGCTTGACCAAAGAGATATGTTAATGCTAATGAATGTACCACGCATGATTTGAATATATATATATATATATATGACTCTGTTTCTGATATGTACACGAACATGGCTATGTTTCTAATTTGATAAGGGATTTGAAATCTGATTTCTAAATCGGTTATGGACATCATTCATTAAAATCTTTACTCTATTATTATTCATTGGGTTCCAGCTCACTGTATTATTTATGTATGTAGGTGATCAAGCAAGTGATAAGGCCTAGAGCTTCTGTCTGGACTTTGTTTTGTCAGCTAACCTATGTGCCTCCCTTGGAGGTTCCGTATATGTCTAGTGGTTATGGCTAAGTACATAAAGTTCAAGTTTTGTTTTCTTGTTTGGTTAAACAAGTCTTTGTTTATTTTGTAAATAGAGCTAAGTCCCTTTGTGTCTAATCTATATATATATGATGACGTAAGGATGATGTGTAAATATGTATATAAAAATTTTAAAATTTTTCTATCTCATATATCTCTGCAAAGCTCAATGGATGTTGTATATTTGTTATTTGCTTCCGCTAGCCCCAAATATTATGTTAATCTGTCTCAGAGGCCTTTGGTAATCCCAGGATTACTGGCCGGTTATGCTGCTAAACCTATAGAGGCGGGTTTGGGTCGTGACACCAGCTTTATATATTTCTGTATTCATAATTTTATCATTTGGGGCGGCCTACAATAGCCCACAAGCTATGTCAACCTATGATACATAGACTTGGGTAAATTTTTTCGGGTACAGGTGTGTATCTAAAGGTCGGACCCATCAAACCTCAAATTTAAAGGTATGTAGACTCATCAAAAAGGTGTAATATTTTTAGATTAATTTTTATATTTTTAATCTATTATGAGAGATAAAATGGTATTACATGTAAGCTGTAACATATAGTATCAAAAGTGTATTTTCACTCATTTCATATGTAATTATACAACAAATACACAAAATGATAGCAATTATATAACATAATATACATATAAAAATAGTGTTAAATATAAATATATATGGAGTGTTTGATGGAAAGTGTCCAATACATATCCCACACACCCTTGTCCAATTGTCGGGTGTCCAACCCGGGTATTTGATTTATTTTGAAGAATCTATGTAACACAAATGTAAACAGCTCACCCACAAATATTTTTTCTCAGTTGTTGGGTAATCTATAAATGGAAGGGCTAAGACAACAAAGGCTCATATAAAGTGGCCTCCAAACTTAAGAACGATAAAGCATTGCCATGTAAAAATTGTGATGCAAATTACTTGATCAAAGGAAAATGGTTGTAAAAAATCAAAATTTTCTAACCTATGTCTTACCATATTTGACTCTCAAGGAAGTTTTATTCACTAGCGGAGTTTGTGTAACCTTTATCATGGTTGGCTGTGTTGTCCCTCCAATAGACAGATTAATATCTGAATATGAGGTTGAAGACGGAAAACAAATCAAATTTTACTAATCATTGTGACTTGGATTTGTATGATGCAGCCATTATGTGTCATTCTCTTAGTCTACGTTCTCCATAGGAATAGTATCCAGAAGATAATTCACAAACCAAGGAATAAAGAATAACATTGTCAAATAACCTAACAAACTACACATTATTTGATATTAAACATAGAGTAAATTGTATACATAAGCGACTATAATGAAAGAACCATATGATTCCAATTAAATTTGCATCAATAATACCACAATTCAAGAGAGAATCAAGGGAATATAACTGTGAAGTAACCTAATAAACCACACATTATTTGATATGGAACATAGTGAAAGAGCATCAATAATACCATAATCCAAGACAGAATCAAGTGTTTATAAGTGAAACAGCCTTTGACCACCGAAATAACAAACACTAAAGTAATTTACCATCATAATAAGCAACACCAGGGGAAAAAAAAAAGCTTTGAATAACCCCTTTGAATCCTAATGCCAATCAATGTTGGGGAAAAAAAATAATTAATAAAATATAAACTAAGCTGAAAATTTGGTCAAAAATTCACACACACAACCCATGAATAAGCATTGGCTATAACAAAGAACTAACAAACAGTGATGCTAGTGTTTTATATCATATCGAGCTCTTAACCAAATTTGATTAAAACAATAACTTCCAAGATTAAACATATATATAAGCATAGAAAAAAGTGACATTTTGGGATTGTTTGCTATACCAGAAGAAGACGAAGCCGGAACTTGAGCCTCTACAATGAGAGAGGGTTGCGGAGAATTGAGGCTCAGATTAGGGTTCAAAAACAGGTGCCGAGGCGGAGAAGGAGCAGACAACTGATCGAGAGAAGATACGATTCGAGAGGACAATGTTATTTTGTAAAAGAATTTGGAGAGGACGATTCTATTTCAAAATTTGAAACACAACATCTACATGAAGGGCCATTGGACCTGGTGTAAAAATAATCATAGCCTTTGATTCAATTTATATTTCTAACCCTTAGATTGAATCAATCTGATGGTCCACATTTTGACACAGACTAATGTCCCATCCCAATTTAAAAACACCCTCATTTTGTTATATAGATGATCGGATCTACTTGAATGTGTACTCAACTTGTTACAAATGATATCTTCTTTTTTTTTATTGGTATTTATACAGTTTGCTCATTTAGTTTTTTTTACAGGCTTATGGCCCCAAAAACATAACAGAAAACTTGTGATTCTTGACCTATAATTGGTACTTCACAAGCGAATTTGTTTGTTGTTTGTTGTTTGTTTTAAAGGGGCTTCTCTCAACCCTTTTCAAGAATGGGACAGAGCAAGGTTGAAGGGACCGAAAGATATGAACACATTGTTAATATCAATTTGACTTGGTGCACAGCATAAACATTTTAAGTGTTTACTTGGTTTGGTTATAAACTTTTACACTCACATCCTTTCTCTACTATTTTGAGCACAAAAATATGAATGCTTATTGGTATGATTGGCCTTCTTTGTTTTGTTACACCCAGCGATGTGTGTGTAAATTAAATGTATAATTAAAATAAACAACAAAATAAAATAATTATATAAATTTAATTCTGAATTAAACGCTTACAGAAATTAAAGTTGAAGCTTGTGTTGGACATAATCTCCTTAAAGTAGATTTCGCCATCGCTTTGGTGCTTCGAGTTTTTACCGACATCTACTTCCCATGATGCAACGACTACTACATGATTTGCAGCACTGCAAAATCAAGTCTTGCAAACCAAAATATGTTGTAACTCTTTCTCTTTCTTTTCCTAAAACAAATATAAAACAGATGCAGGAGCTCAAGAGGACAAATAAAAGAAGGAAAGAAATTTGGAAATTTTTTCGATGCAAGAAATGCTGGAATGACAGGCTTTATATAGGAGCAAAGATGGCTTTTCCGAACAGTGCCAACAGATATGAACCTGTTCGGACATATTCAAAATAAGAAAAAACTTGTTTGGATAGATACAAATCTGTCCGGTTCAAATGAACCTGTTTTGAACTCTTTGAACCTGTTCGGGATTTGTTTGGGTGAAGGAAAATATAGACTAATTTATTTTGAATCTTGAAACCAAAATTAAATAAATTACAAATGTTTTTTGCCCAAAAAGACAAGTATTGGGCCAGACAAGCCCAACACAACCTCACACCACGCACCCACGCCCAAGCCCAGGCCCAGGTCCAGCCCAACCCGCCTGCCTGCTCGACTGGATAGACAGCGGCGACGGCGTGCACGTGTGGTTTTTGTTTTGGGTCTAATGGGTCTAACCCACCTTACCCATAACCTCACCCTTCCACAAACTTGGGTACCCCTTAGAGCCCATCCCAAGTATCCCAAGCTAGAGTATATAAACCCACACAAATCCATAAGCCTTTCTAATGTGGGACAAGCACATTTCACAAATGTGAAGGAAACCCACCTAAAGCCATTTCCACGAACTCGAAAATGCGCGTTGAATTCTTATTCATCCGGAAATGGTTTTGAGCAACCAAATACACGATTTTATTCACTACGCGGCATTAAACATGAACCCAATAAAAAACTTTAAAAATAACGCTTGGGTCCCACCTTAATTAATGCTCAAAATTAGCAAAAAAATAAGGATTTTTCAAAGCCATTTCCAACAATCCCCCACATGAATGGAATTCACAAGAACAGACATGCAACAAGATGCAGACAAAGAAAGAATACATTAAGAAGATACACCACATCGAGATAGGTAGCTTTTGGCTTTGAACCTCCTTTAGTGAAAGCTTATCGGACTTTCTAGCTAACCAGTGGATACGATGCCTTAAACTGTTCAACTGTTTGTGTAAGCCAAGACAATAGACTATACATAGTGTATCCACAGACATAGTTTGGTTCTTACGGTTGTGTTCATTTTAGCCTTGAATAACACCTGGTAATTCATGAGTGCTCTAGAGAATTTAGCCTTCTCAATTCTCACAGAACCAGCTAGTTCACACTCATATAGGTGACTTCTTATTAAGAGTATCCTGCTATACCTCACTTGGATGTCCAAGTTATAAGAATCATTAAAAGTAAAGCTTATCCTACTAATGTTGCAGGTATTACTCTTCTTATCATAGAAATGGGTAGGAGTAAACCTCCTTAGTGATATGTGAAGTCATACATAATTCGGTTGTCCCTTTGAACCTAGATCTTAGATCTCTAGTCAACTAGGTTGGATTGCCATTATGGCGACTTTTAAGTAATAGGCTTTAATCCCATTCCCCTCAATAAATGATACACTTGCTCTCTAGCTAGCCCTTTAGTCAATGGATCCGCAATATTCTCCTTTGACTTTACATATTTTATGGAAATTATTCCATGTGAGAGCAAATACCTAACGGTATTATGTCTTTAACGAATGTGTCGAGACTTACCATTATACATATGATTTTGTGCCCATCCTATTGTTGCTTCACTATCACAGTGAATGCATATAGTTAGCACAGGTTTAGGCAACATTGGAATGTCTTCTAAGAAATTATGAAGCCATTCTGCTTCTTTTCCTGTTTTATCTAATGTGATAAACTCATATTCTATTGTCGACCTTATTATGCATGTTTGCTTGGAGGATTTCCAAGAGACTGCAGCACCTCCCAAGGTAAAGACGTATCCACTAGTGGATTTTGAGTCTTTAGTATCCGATATCCAATTTGCATCACTGTACCCCTCGAATACTGCAGGATATTTGGTATAATGTAAGCCATAATTCTGGGTATGTCTTAGATACCTAGGTACCCTAATTATCACTTTCCAATGATCGGACCCTAGATTGCTTGTGTACCTACTTAATTTGCTAACAGCATAGGCTATATCTGGCCTAGTGCAATTCATTAAGTACATCAAGCTTCTGATTATCCGAGAGTACTCTAATTGAGATATGCCTGCACCTGTATTTTTTGACAAACGAAGACTAATGTCAACAGGTGTTTTAACAGGACGATCGTCATGCTTTCCAAATTTCTCTAGAATTTTCTTAACATAGTAAGACTGAGATAAAGCATATCCTTTAGATGTTCTAGTAATTATTATTCTTAGAATTAAATCTACTACTCCCACATCTTTCATGTCAAACTTTTTGTTCAACATTTTCTTTGTAGATTTAATCATGTCATTATCACTTCTAATAATGAGCATGTCATCCACATAAAGACAAACTATGACATAGCCTTTGTCTGTACTTTTAACATAGACGCATTTGTCACATTCGTTTATTTTAAACCCATCTGAAAGTATAGCGTGATCAAATTTTTCATGCTATTGTTTCGGAGCTTGTTTTAATCCATAAAGGGATTTGACAAGTTTACAAACATTTTTCTCTTGGCCGGAACTTGAAACCCTTCTGGTTGTTCCATATAGGTTTCCTCATCTAACTCGCCATTCAAAAAAGCTGTTTTAACATCCATTTGATGTATTTCCAAATTATACATAGCTACAATTGCAATCAACATGCAAATAGATGTTATTCTTGTCACTGGTGAATAAGTGTCAAAATAATCAAGGCCTTCATTTTGTCTGTATCCCTTAACAATAAGTCTAGCTTTGTATTTATCTATTAAACCATCTGCTTTCATTTTTCTCTTGAATATCCACTTATATCCAAGAGGTTTACACCGTGGTGGAAGATCCACCAGTTCCCAAGTATGATTTTACAATATTGATTCAATTTCACTATTCACAGCCTCTCTCCACAATGGAGCTTTAGGACTTGACATTGATTCCTTGAAGTTTTGAGGCTTATTTTCTAACAGATATGTCAAAAAATCTGGACCAAATGATTTAGAGATCCTAGCCCTCTTGCTACGTCTAGGTTCATCTACTTCATTATCATTGTGGTCTTCACTGCTATCCATAGCAGTATCAAAAGTTCTTTTATTTGAACTTGTCTCTTCAGTTTCCTTGCATGGAAAAATGTGTTCAAAAAACGACACATTTCTTGACTCAATAATAGTGTTTACATGCATATCAGGATTTTTAGATCTATGAACTAAAAATCTATATGCACTACTATTATTTGTATAACCAATGAACAAACAATCAATGGTTTTTGGTCCTATCTTAGTCTTTTGGGACTAGGGACTGCTACCTTGGCCAAACACCCCCACACTTTGATGTAATTGTAGGTAGGTCGTTGACCTTTCCATAATTCATAAGGTATTTGATTAATTTTCTTGTTGGGGTACCCTGTTAAGGATATAGTTAGCAGATAAAATCGTCTCCCTCCACATGTTCTGAGGTAACTCTGAACTAATCAACATGACATTCATCATCTCTTTAAGAGTTCGATTCTTTCTCTCAGCAACTCCATTTGACTGAGGAGAATAAGGTGCAGTAGTTTGGTGAATAATACCATGTTCAGAACAAAATTCCTCAAATGGTGCATCATACTCACCACCTCTGTCATCATCACTATCTTAATAGTTTTGCCAAGTTGATTTTCAACCTCAAGTTTATATTGCTTAAAAGCTTCTAAGACTTCATCTTTACTTCTCAATAAGTAAACATAGCAATATCAAGTGCAATCATCAATAAAAGTAATAAAGTACTTCTTACCTTCTCTAGTTTGAACAAATTTTAAATCAGAGATATCTGTGTAAATTAAACTTAGAGGTTCAGTACTTCTTTCTACTTTATTAAATGATGTCTTAGTGAGTTTTGCCTCAACACAAATCTCACATTTATTATTAGGATCAAACTCTAAGTTTGGTAAACAATTTAAAGCAATAAGTCTACGCAAAGAATTAAAATTAACATGTCTTAATCTACCATGCCATAAAAAAGAAGAATCAACAATATAAACAGAAGATGTTTCTTATTATTAATAGCCAAATTTGGTACAACAGTATTTACATTGAGTTGAAAAGCCCATCACTCATATAATCTCGCCTCACATACATGCCACTCTTGGAGAGTACAACCTTGTCAGATTCAAAGACTAATTTAAATCCATTTTTGATCAACAATGACCCAAAATCAAATTCTTGCAAATCTCTGCACATGGAGTACATTGTTGCGCTTGAGTTCTTTCCCTGAGGTCATTTTCAGCACGATCTTTCATTGTCCTTCCACAGTTGAAGTGGAGGAGTTTCACATAAAAAGTTGTTCCCCACTTTCCACCTCTTTGTAAGTTGTGAACATCTTCTTATCTGCACAAATATGGCGGGTTTCTCCAGTATCCACCCACCACTCCTTGGGATTGCCCACCAAATTTGCTTCAAAGACTACTACAACAAGATTGATGTCTGCCACTCCATCGGAAAGATAAAAATCCTCGGCTATGTTGGCTTGTGTTGGCTTTTTGCTTGATTTCCCTTCATCCTTGCAAACATGGCAATCCTTAGCGCGATGTCCATCTTTGCCGCACGCAAAACACTTGCCTTTGAACCTCTTGTTGAACCCATTGTTGATCCCTTTATTGATCTTACTAGTGGATCCTTGTTTAAGACCATTGACATCATGCTTCTGCTTCTTGTTATTGAACTTTGACCCTTGTCCATGTTCCACAACATTTTTTTTAGCCTGCATGACATGGTTTCCTAACTTCTTGTTGGAACCACGGTTATCTTCCTCAATTATGAGCCGCACTATCAATTCCTCCAATTTCATCTCCTTGTGCTTATGCTTTAGATAATTCTTGAATTTTTTCCAAGATGGTGGCAATTTTTCAATGATTGCCTTTACTTGGAAAGATTCACTGAAAACCATCCATTCCGCATGTATGTCATGGAAAATTAATTGGAGATCTTGAACCTGGTTAATAACCGTCTTGGAATCGATCATTTTAAAGTCCAAAAAACGACCGATAAAAATTTCTTCGTACCGGCATCCTTTGTCTTATATTTATAATCTAGAGATTCCCACAGTTCTTTAGCAGTGCTTTTGACACTATACACATTGTACAATATATTATCCAATCCATTGAGGATATAATTCCGACACAGAAAATCACTATGTTTCCATGCATCGATTGCGGCAACCACTTGCCGGTCAGTTTCTCCCTCATTCAGTGCCAGTGTTTTTTTATGAGTGAAGCGAGCCAAATTCAATGTAGTAATATAAAACATCATCTTTTGTTGCCATCTTTTAAAATCATTTCCATTGAATTTTTCTATCTTCTCCCCATGATTTACCAGTACTCCTGGAGTCATCACTGGCATAACAGGTGTGGGGGTCGAGGTAATAACAGTCTCAATACTGTTTATTTCAGTTGTCATAATTGTGACGAAATAATAATAAACCAATCACAAATTTATACAGAAAAGAATTTACACACAAAATATACAGAATAATATTTTGTAACAAAATTCCAATGATAAATAGTATATCGCTACTATGTTATCAAAGAAATCATTAAACAGTATATTACTACTATTTAAGAAATTAAATAGTATATGACTACTATTTAATTTCCCAAAACAAAATATTCCTCTGTCTAACACAGAAATAAATAAAAATGGAAATCTACTTTAAGATTGTTACACCCAACGGTGTATGTGTGTAAATTAATTGTATAATTAAAATAAACAAAAAAATAAAATAATTCAGAAAATAATTATATAAATTAAATTCTGAATTAAATGCTTACAGTAATTAAAATTGAGACTTGTGTTGGACACAATCTCCTTAAAATAGATTTCGCCTTCGCTTTGTGCTTCGAGTTTTAACCGGTGTATCTACTTCCCAGGATGCAACGACTACTACTTGATTTGCAGCACTACAAAATCAAGTCTTGCAAACCAAATTATGTTGTAACTCTTTCTCTTTCTTTTTCTAAAAAAATAGCAGAACAGATGCAGGAGCGCAGGAGGACGAACAGAAGAAGAAAGGAAAGAAGTTTAGAAATTTTTTCGATGCAAGAAATGCTAGAATGACAGGCTTTATATAGGAGGGAATGTCTTTTCCGAACAGGTGCCAACATATATGAACCTGTTCGGACAGATTCAAAATAGGAAAAAAACCTATTTGGACAAATACAAATCTGTCCGGTTCGAATGAACCTGTTTTGGACCTGTTAGGGTTAAGGAAAAATGTAGACCAATTTATTTTGAATTTTGAAATCAAAATTAAATAAATTACAAATGTTTTTTGCCCAAAAAAATAAGTATTAGACCGGACAAGCTCCACCACGCACCTGCATCCAGGTCCAGCCTACCAATCGACCAGACGGACGACGGCGACGCACTCATGGTTTTTGTTTTGGGTCCAATGGATCTAGCCCACCTTACCCATAACCTCACCCTTCCACAAACTTGGGTAACCCTTGGGGCCCATCCCAAGTATCCCAAACTAAAGTATATAAATCCACACAAACCCATAAGCCTTCCAATGTGAGACAAGCACATTTCACAAATGTAAAGGAAACCCACCTAAAGCCATTTCCACGAACCTAAAAACGCATGTTGAATTCTCATTCATCCGAAAATGGTTTTAAGTAACCAAATATATGGTTTTATTCACTACGCGACATTAAACATGAGCCCAATGAAAAACATTAAAATAACGCTTGGGTCCCACCTTAATTGATGCTCAAAGACAGCAAAAAAATAAGAATTTTTCAAAGCCATTTTCCAACTTGTTTTTGATTCCTTTTAATTTTTGTCTAAATCCTTTTATTTTCTTTTCATTGCCTCTTATTGTATCAACATGTAATATTGTTTTTTAAGTGATTTTTTATTAATCATTTCTGCTACTTGTGTTGCTGACTCTCATACACAGTCTTTATATGTCTTTAACTTGAGATCCATTTCTCTAGATATACTGACAATCCTGTTATTCTCACAGTGGATGTGTGTATGTGCAAATAAATGTATAAATAAAATAAACCCAAAAAAAAAAAATTAATTCAAAAAATATTTATATAAATTAAATTCCGAATCAATTGCTTACAGAAATTTTAAACGTCGAGACTTGTGTTGAACATAATCTCCTTAAAGTAGATTTCACCCTCGCACCGGTACTTCAAGATTTATCAGCGTCTACTTCCTAGGATGCAATGACTAACACTTGATTTGCAGCACTACAAAATCAAGTTTGACGAACCAAAACTCTGTTATGACTCTCTCTTTTTCTTTCTAAAATAAAATGCAGAACAGATGCAGAAACATGAAGACGAAAAGAGGAAGAAGAAAGAAGAAATGCTCTCCAAAAATTTGATGGAATGAAATGTTGGAATACAGGCTATTTATAGGAAACCTGGTGGCTTTCCAGAACAGGTGCTAATAGGAAAAACTGTTCAAAACAGGAACAGATCTGTTCGGGTGGAATTTGCACCTGTTCGAGTGGACTTAATGAACATGTTCAGATGTGGACCTTATGAACCTATTCGGATGTGTTAGGGTGAAGGAAAAAAACAAGACTAATTTATTTTGAATTTTGAAACCAAAATTAAAAATAAATAAATAAATTACAAATATTTTTGGTCCAAAAAGATAAGTATTAGGTCAGACAAGCCCAGCCCAACCAGCGACAGTGACACGCATGTGGTTTTTGTTTTGTGTCCAATGGGTCTAACACACTTTACCCATAACCTCATACTTCCACAAACTTAGATATCCCTTGGGGCCCATCTCAAGTATCCCAAGTTAGAGCATATAAAACCCATACAAATCCTTAAACCTTTCCAATGTGGGACAATCACATTTCATAAATGTGTAAGAAATTCACTAAANGATGTGTGTATGTGAAATAAATGTATAAATAAAATAAACCCAAAAAAAAAAAATTAATTCAAAAAATATTTATATAAATTAAATTCCGAATCAATTGCTTACAGAAATTTTAAACGTCGAGACTTGTGTTGAACATAATCTCCTTAAAGTAGATTTCACCCTCGCACCGGTACTTCAAGATTTATCAGCGTCTACTTCCTAGGATGCAATGACTAACACTTGATTTGCAGCACTACAAAATCAAGTTTGACGAACCAAAACTCTGTTATGACTCTCTCTTTTTCTTTCTAAAATAAAATGCAGAACAGATGCAGAAACATGAAGACGAAAAGAGGAAGAAGAAAGAAGAAATGCTCTCCAAAAATTTGATGGAATGAAATGTTGGAATACAGGCTATTTATAGGAAACCTGGTGGCTTTCCAGAACAGGTGCTAATAGGAAAAACTGTTCAAAACAGGAACAGATCTGTTCGGGTGGAATTTGCACCTGTTCGAGTGGACTTAATGAACATGTTCAGATGTGGACCTTATGAACCTATTCGGATGTGTTAGGGTGAAGGAAAAAAACAAGACTAATTTATTTTGAATTTTGAAACCAAAATTAAAAATAAATAAATAAATTACAAATATTTTTGGTCCAAAAAGATAAGTATTAGGTCAGACAAGCCCAGCCCAACCAGCGACAGTGACACGCATGTGGTTTTTGTTTTGTGTCCAATGGGTCTAACACACTTTACCCATAACCTCATACTTCCACAAACTTAGATATCCCTTGGGGCCCATCTCAAGTATCCCAAGTTAGAGCATATAAACCCATACAAATCCTTAAACCTTTCCAATGTGGGACAATCACATTTCATAAATGTGTAAGAAATTCACTAAAATAAACAATAAAGAGGCTTAAAAAACAGAACTTTTATGTGTTAAAGACTAAGCACAAAAACAGTTCAAAACTAGGCAAAAATGGAGTGCAAGAATCGGGTAAAAAGAGCTAGTTTCTTACCCTTGATGACCACCTTCACAAAGGTTGATATTGTTGCTTCCTTGAGCTTCAAACCAGCCAAAACTTCAAGAATAAGCTCTGATTTTGGAGGACACCAAGGAAAGGTGGAAGACTAGGTGTTTTAGTGCAATAATGTGAACCAAAACACCTAGAATACCAAAGAGAAAGAGAGAGATAGGATGTGTATCTATTCTAACCCTAGAAACCAGAGCTTGGTTCTCTCTAAAATGGCTAAAATTTTTGTAACCCTAAGCCAAGAAGAGGAGTGGTCCTCTTATAGGCAAGCAAAGCTTGCAAAGCTTACAAGCTAAGCTAACTAAGAGGTCATCCCTCCATACACGTGTATGGAGGGGAACCAAAACTATACAGCTGTCTGAAAATATCTCATAAAGCAACTGCACAGTGTCTGGCCGGCAAAGAGTGTCATTTTGACAAAACTTAGTGCCGGTCAGCACAAAAGAGTGCCGGTCGGCACAATAAAGTGCCGATGGCAACACCAGCCAGCCGGTGGCCTCTAGCCAGTGCCGGTGGTGTGTGGGGATGCCTCACAAAGCATTCCCTGCCCTTCCAAGGCAAAACACAAGTGTTTGGTGCAAAACCAAACACAAAACAGTCGAGTTCGGAAGTCCTGAGGCAAGGCGCGCGAGCCGAGAACTCCGGGAACTCCAAACGAACGCAAACATGGATAATCACCGAGGGTTCAAGCGGTGACGTCCAGGTCTTGAGGACGGTCAAAAATGGGGTGTCTACAATCGGTCTCGCAGTGCACTTTGCGGGATTAGATTCAGAACCGTGACATTTGAGTCCGAACTGTGGTAAGCCAGGCCCTTAGGGCGCGTCCACAGCCCTCCTCGTGCCAGTCACTTCAGGTCTAAGGTTACAATTGATGGGAAATTCTATGAGAGGCTTAAATTTTTCCTCACTATTAAAGAACCTGGACATGCAGCTACAAAAGTTGCTTGGGAGTCATTGTCGCTCAATGAAGTTGAGGAGGCTAGTCTAACACATATACAAGTTATTGCAAACAACCTTCAGAAAATCATAACAAAGTAAAGCACAACTATCCATTAATCTGTGAACTATTTTAGTAATGTTGTCTCAAAACATTTTCTTCATATGCATAATAGATGGAAAGATTTTTGTAAGACAAGCGGAGGCAAGGGTGGAGCTAAGCGAGGAGAAATGGCCATCCTAGTTTGGTCAAATGAGACCTCCCCTTTATAAAGGTAACCAAACAATCTAGAATGTACAATTAATATGTTGTGTGAAATTCTCTTGAAACCTTCCACAACCTTTCTAGAACTATTTAGAATATACTCTAGAGTATTTTATACAAATTTTAGAATTGTGTACACTATTTTTGCATTCTCTCAAACTTTTTGGAGGTTCTAAAATCTTTCATTAGCCTGCAATGTTCCAACCCTTTTCTGGTGGAGATTTTGTGTAGACAATAGCGTGGCCATAAATATTTTTCAATGGTAACATTTAATCAATTATCAACAATGCCATTACACCATATTTTAAATTCTAGAATGCTTATCAAAATAAATTTTCGCATATCTACTATAAATATACCGGAATGTCATATATAATAATATTACAAAGTAATTCAAACTAGTCAAATTACAGAACAATATGTAGGTACACTAATATACTATTTCTTCAATAAAATTAGGGTAAATTTAACTTGTAATATGATTGATCCATTGAATTGTATTTTCCTAAATCGCCCGAAATTTGTGCCAATAGGCCAGGCTCTTCACCCTCGTCAACCGCGATCATCACACTGTCATCCGGACGACCAGCATATACAAATTCGGACAATTCGGGCAACACCAAATTCAATGGATGTATCATTACTCATTTCACTTTATCTCCTTGTGGTTTAACCCATGTGCGGATTACCAAATTCTTTATGGTGCAGATTGCAATAAAGAATTAAAAAATTATAAGTACTGTGATTTAATTGAATTAATATTAGACATTATAAATTATGTGTACGAGACAGGCGAGAGAAAGAAAACAACAAAAAAAAATATAGGATTTGAAGGTATTATAGTCTTTTCATATCTCTAGTTAACAGTGTTAATGGTTGCACTTTGGTCCAAAATCACATGGGGACTTTCTAACTATATTTGAACGATAAGAGATAAAATGCTTTTGTCTCAAACCACAAAAGGGTAAAATGAATTTTACCCTGACATTGAAGAAAACAAGATTGCGATTTTCAATCAATTAAATAGAGAGGAGACAAAATTATTCTTCTTGAGAAACCAAAAAAATAAATGGCTTTGTAAGGAATTAAGAATTTTATGTTTTAAAAGAAGTCTTGTTTTTCTTTCTTCCTTTTTTTTATATAGAAACTTTTATTTATATATAAAATTTATACAAAAAAAAAAAAATCACAAAAATAATGTTATAAAGAAAAAGCATCTTCATAGGTGCTTTATTTTACAGTGAAAAGTTCATATTAAATTACATCATTTTATAATTATGTATAATTCTTTTATATCATTATTTAAAAAAATGATATCATGATATTTATTATGTCAACAAGTCTACATTCACCATATTTTTACATCATATCTACAGGGTCGGTCTTGAGATTTTCAAGGCCTAAGGCAGAATCTTAAAATTGGGACCCTTTATGTATAAATAATAATAATAATAATAAATCATTCATTTAAATATTTTACTCTAAATGTGTATAATGCAAATTCAAAATTAATATAATGCAAGTCACACTTGGAATGAATAAGATCTATAAATATATATTTTTTTAATTTAGTCTTTAAAAGAGAAAAATCTTTTTTAAATCAAATCTAGAATTTATCAAATTTGAATTTGATGAAAATTTAAAAAGATATTAAAAATAAATTTTGAAGAAAATTTGTGGAAAGATTTTCATAAAAAATTGATGAAAGAGTCGGAATAATTCATATCAAATCAAATTTTTTACTCAAATCTATATAATCTATTAAAAACAATAAATCAAAAAAAAAAAATATATATATATATAAAGAGTTGGAAATGCTCTAAAGACCTTTAATTTCGATTGTGAACCGTGGTAGAGCCACATGATGACCGGGGGTCACGTGTCCCCTTGTATTTTTATTTTTTTGCATATATATAAATAAAATTTTAAACAAAAATAATATTTAAAATAAAATGTCAAAGACATTTTTAAATTTATGAGAACAATAGTAATTATCTTATTGAAAATGAAGTAACTACAACAAATTATATTTTTATATTTGAAAATTTTGTGAAAAAATCTCAATATAAAGGTAATATCTATCATTATTGATATACAAATATAATTAATCTCATTATATATATGTAAAAAATACTAAAGTATTAGTTATATTTGCATGTGGAGTTTACTCTTCATGTGTTGCTTATTATTAGTTGGTGATATCATGTGTCAATGATGATTTGATATCACTATTATATGAAATTTTTATTCAAACTTTGTAAAAATTTAATTTATCTTACCATTATATAATTTATTTTAAGATTTAAAATATGACTTTTTTACACTGCCTATGATACATTAATTACACGCAATACTTTCTTTTCAATTTGACTCGCAGATAATTGTAAAATTTTATGTGAAATACTTTTGTAATAATTTATTTAAATTTTTGTACTTAATATTAATTCAAAAATTATTATTACATTCTTATTGTTGATTATGGAAAAAAAAATTAAAGTTCTAATTAATAAGTATGTGTTTGACATGCACTAAAAAAGTGCACTTTTTTTGCATACATGCACTTATTTGGATCACAACAATAAACATCTCCTCTCTACTTTCATACCCAATTTCTCCACTTTTCTACATATTTTTTTTTTTATAAAAATTCAAAAAGTATACTTATTTAAAACATCTTAAACCACCAAAGTGTCCCTTCTGATTTCTTGCCTCCGCTACTGATTGTGAAAACATGAGTTGATTTGAGCTTCTTTTTTTTTTTTTTTAAATCTACTAATACCATAAAACTTAAAAATATTTGGAGCCCTTAAAATTTATCAAAATTTGGGAGTCTAGCCTTGGGCTAGGGTCAGCTTTGAATATCTGATGTGCCACATTCACAAGGTGGTTGTAATAGTATTCATATAAGTCTCATTCATATTTATATATTGAACTGATTCATTTTCATATTCAACTATCTATATAATAAGGGAAGAGGGTTTTTGAATTTATCCTAGAGACAGTTGTCCTACTAGGACATTTTAATGGTCATGATTCATTTATGTATTTAGATGGACAGCTGAGATGACCCCTTAGGTATATATCAATCCTAAGTATATATCTACATTTACTTACTGCCTAAACAATAAGCTTCACACTTACCCACGTCTCCCCTCCATTCTATCCCTTCTCTGTTCTCACCCACCACATTCCCTCTTTATCTCTCTCTCGCTCCGTGTTCTTCTTCTTCCCTACCCTCCTTCTTCGCTCGCTCGCTCTCGAAGCTGCTCTCCAGTCTCGGTTCGCAAGGTAAGATGCTCGCTCCCATTCTTTTTATGTCCCCTTTCTCTCTTTGTATTTCTGCCTCTCCTTTTTTTTCTCTGTCGGGCTATTCTGCGTCGTACCAGAATTCTCTCTATCGGGCTGCGAACAGGTTATTCTGCCTTTGATTTTTCATTGCTGTGAACAGGTTAGTTTTTGTTGATTTTTTGATATGCAATTTGTTTTTCCATCGCCATCGCCATCGCCATTGCCACCGCCACCGTCCAATCCTTGAGGCCAGAAAACCTGTGTCTCTATGGTTTAAATTGATGTTCTTTGTGGCTGTGTTTGTTCAAACCCCAAAACAGAAGATTAATCCCAATGTTTTGCTGAATGTTTTTATAAATTTCAATGCTCTGACTTCTTAGTTGAATGTTTCTATAAATTTTCTGAATTTTCTATACCCTACTCTTTGAAAAGAAAATATATATATATATATTCTTCGACCATAATGCATGTTTGTTCAAGGGCAGTTCATAATTTTCTAAATTTTCTGTAAATTAGTGTATTCACTCCCTACTCTTTGAAAAGGAAAAAAAAAAAATATTCTTCGAATGTGCTATAATGTAGTCCTCTACATCAAATAAATTAGGATTATTTGCTTTTATCCAATCACAGGCATACACTACTCTATCTAACCTTTTGAAATTGATGTTGTGTGTTAGAAAATGTCAATTCATTCAGAAATTGATGTAGAAACCCACTTCAACGAAATATAGAGAGAGAGCCATTTGAAGAGTGAAAGGATAGAGAAGAATAGTAGTGTCACTTGTGCAGAGTTGCTGGAGGTTGCAGAATCAAAACTGAGAGAGGAAAATTAGCAGTTGACAGTCAATTAGCAAGCCAAAAAATTAGCAAGCCAGAAACTGTTTGATTAGCAGTTAAAAAAATTTCTTTGATTTCTCTTTCTCTCCCTTTCTCCCTTATAATGCATATAAATTTTCACTGAATGTTTCTATAAATTTCAATGCTCTGACTTCTTAGTTGAATGTTTCTATAAATTTCAATGATCTGTTTCTATAAATTTTCTATATTTTCTATAAATTGGTGTATTCACTCCCTACTCTTTGAAAAGAGAAACTATATATATATATATATATTCTTCGACCATAATGCATGTTTGTTCAAGGGCAATTCATAATTTTCAATAAATTTGTGTATTCACTCCCTACTCTTTGAAAAGAAAAATATATATATATATATATATATATATTCTTCGACCATAATGCATGTTTGTTCAAGGGCAGTTCATAATTTTCTTAATTTTCTATAAATTAGTGTATTCACTCCCTACTCTTTGAAGAGAAAAAAATAAAAATAAATAAATAAATAAAAATAAAAAAATTATTCTTCGACCATAATGCATGTTTGTTCAAGGACTGTTCTGTATGAACTGCAAGGCCCCTTGGCACAGTAACGTTAGTTGCAATGATTTCAAAATTTTAAATCCCCATCCATGTGTAGAAGATAAGAAGCTGTAAACTCTTGCAAAGAGCAATCTGTGGTACCAACGTGTGGTTGAACTTGCAGCAGGTTACAACCACATTTCTTGTAGGTATTGTATTGCTTCATTTTGAATTGCCTTAATGCTTTTAATATTTTTATAGTGGTGTTTAAATCGTGTTGTTCACTCCATAATGGTAAGTTGCCACTTGGCTAGGATACCAGTTTATTGCTTAATTTTGTATAGCGATCCCGATTTTGATCCTTCTTTCACGTTTTGCCACTTCGACTGGGTCGATCGGGGGTCAAGTTGCCCGGTCAGCTTGCGGGAGTCCAGGGGGCAGCGCCCCTTGGTGGGTCCGGGGCAGCGCCCCTTGGTGGGTCCGGGGCAGCGCCCTGGCAGGGTCGAGGGGCAGCACCCCTCGAAGCAAAAAGGAAAAATGCATTCGAAGTTGCTTGTCCGCTCGAGTGTCCATTTCCCCGCTCGAGCGGAGAATGTTTGGTTCCTACACTTTGACCTGTCTGCAAAAATACTGGAAAGGTGTATTCGACGCTCGAGTGGATCTTTCCACGCTCGAGCGGGAGTCTGTGTCTTACGCTTGAGCGGGGCTTTCCACGCTCGAGCGGACCACGCTTTATCATATCGTGAAAGTGACATTTCAGATCATTTTCTGCTTTCTCTCTCTCTCTCTCTCTAAAGTCTCCAAATTTCCAAATCTTGAGCTTCTCTCTCTAGAAACTCACCTTCTCTCTAAGATTTCGTCTAGATCCATTGTGTTCTTGACCCTAGTGTCTTTGAGAATAAGGTAGAGGGCTTCAAGAGCTTCGTTTTGATCCAAGAAGAAATTGGTTTCGTCATCTTTGGAGTTCCACCTTGTTGCTTGGGTTTTCTACACTTAAGGTAGGGATTTTCTACACTCTAGTATGGTTTTTAGCTTAGTTATTTGCTATTGTGTATAGATGATGAGATTTGGTTGTGGTTTGGACAAATCTAAGATTTGGGTGTAAAATGAAAAGAGGGGTTTTTGATGTATATGAGATAAATGATGTTTGGGATTGAATATAAACTCTTGGTGTACCAAAATAGTTAATTTTGGGTATTTGGGTTAATATTGGAAAAAGGGGGATTTTACCCTAATTTGATAAAATGATTATTTTGTATAAATAATTGGAATTAACATTGAATATGTTAAATTGGATGATTATTGATATGAATGGTGATATTGGATATGTATTATCTCACCTATGGAAGTTTTGAATAAACTATTAAATCCGATATTGAATATATCTTAGAAATAATTGTATTGGGCTATCGGTGGAGGATAGCTATGATTGTTGTAGAAATTGCATGAGGATTAGGCGATTTTAAATGCTAATCCATTGTTGGTGTCATCGAATATGACCATGGTATAAATACATTGTATATGTATCTTTATTGGGAGGAGAAAGGGAATGTACTCCATATTTGATGATGTTATAAATACATTGTATATGTATGTTTATTGGGAGGAGATAGGGAATGTACTCCATATATGATTATGTTTATTAATACATTGCATATGTATATTTGTTTGGGAGGAGAAAGGGGATGGACTCCATTTAAAGCAAGCTGGCCTGAGTGTCCTGGGTGAAAGACCCGAAATCTATTATACATAGGTGCCGGTTCCCGCGGACGACATATCTGTAAAATGGCAAGTTTGAAGTGTTTATGTGAGTGTTTTGCATAATTGGAGAACCATTGAGTTGTAGTCTCATTTTGGTTGTTGAAAGATAATAAGGTTAACTCATGAATTGAGTAGCATATATAAATTGGAAATGAACTAATGGACAGTGGGATAAGATTGGCCATAGTGGCATTTGGATATGTAGGCCTTGTGGATGCTTCCATATCGATATTGTTTATATACGTGGTATTTATACCTTTGCTAAACTTCGTAAATTGTGTTAGATTATTTCTACTGGACTATTGGCTCACCCTATAAGGGAATACCATTTTTCAGGTGCAGATGAGATGCTTCCTCCAAGGCAATAGCGTTGATGGACTTTCGAGAAGCAAGAGCTTCTTAATTATGCATTGTTGTGTGTTTGTTGGTATTTGTAAAGCCAAGGGCTTAAGATGTGATGAGCGAGACACAATTTGTGTAACCAAGCAATGACTTGGAAAGATGTAAGCCTACAAGGCATTTAATTGTTTGTTAAACAGTAAACTCTGATGTATGAAAGCATGTTGCTTCTCATATTTATTCCGCATATGAGTCATCTTTATTATATTATTTTGGGGGCGTTACATTTTGAATTGCCTTAACGCTTTTAATATTTTTATAGTGGTGTTTAAATCGTGTTGTTCACTCCATAATGGTAAGTTGCCACTTGGCTAGGATACCAATTGACTTGCCTTATGGAAGTTGAATTTTGAAATGGAAAAAAAAAAATTAACCGTTGAAACAAGTTGATTGATTTTATATGCATTATAAATGAGTTTATGAAACAAGAAATTTTTTTTTACTTTGATTTGCACAAGGTTAGTGCAGTACCTGGACCGACATTAGCTAATGGTGGGTTTAACTGGTCCCCCAATAGCTAGGTGGGTTTAACCAACAGCTTTCTCTATTTTCTCTCTTTTGGTGTCTCTTCAACCATTGTGGAAATTCACTCGCCACCATCACTCTTACCTGAGTTACCACTGTGCATCATGACCACTGCAATGAAACCCACTCCAACCTCTATTCCATCCCATCACTCTTTATTTCAGGAATGACAAAGGACTCCAAATAAGCAATTACAACTTGTTTTTGAGGTTTGAGATCCTTCAGTTTCATTACTTTGGTTCTTCTATGTTGTGTGCTCATTGTAATAGTGTTGTTGAGTAAAATTTGTGACAATTTACACATAGATCTTTGCAATCTGTGTGCTGAGTCTGAAGAAGCTCATGGGTACTTGGTAGGTCTTATTTTAAATTTTGAAATCTTTCTCTCACATATAGTAATTTTAGGGAGTAAAACTGATTATACAAATAAGAAAATTGCAAAGATCTTTAGTGCTCCTCTCTCTATTTGATTTTACACATAGATCTTTGCAATCTGTGTGCTGAGTCTTAAGAAGCTCATGGGTACTTGGTAGGTCTTACTTTAAATTTTTTTAATATGAAATCTCTTTCTCACATATAATAATTTTGGGGAGTAAAATTGATTACACAAATAAGAAAATTGGCTAAATCTTTAGTGCTCCTCTCTCTATTTGATTTTTATTTTTTAATGAGTTGTTGTTCATAGAAAATTGGCTAAACCATTAAAGGTATCCTACTTCATTAATATGTTACTTGGCTTCCATTGGGAATTAAATTGGTTCAATTTGCTTTTAGTTTACGATTTTTTTTTAGCAAAATTTAATATTATCATTTGTAAATGTTCTGCAATAATAGATAGATATCTATAATACTTTATCTTAAAATGTAATTTATCCAGTTTAATGTAATTTATCATCTGGATTAAAATGTAATTTATCCAATTTAATCTTAACATTATGTTTCTTAAATGGATTTAATTTTTTAAAAGGTTTTGGATCTGAATTAATACTTGATGGGTTTTATTTTTTAAATGGGTTTTAATTTGTTTATATTTTCTGGACAGTATTTAGTTTTTCTATGTTGTGTGCTTTTTGATCATTTTCATTTCAAATAGATCCGGGAAGTTGGTCTAACCAATTTGTTATGTTTATACTTGAAATTGGAATTACTCTACAAATTTTTATGCATTTGAGGCTCTTAATACACTTGATAGTACCAAATGGAGAGTAAATAAAAGGGTTCTTGGTATCATAGATAGAATATGGGCTAGCAATTTGGTAGAATATCTCATATTTTTGCTTTTTTTCTTTTTTTCATTACCAAGATGAGTTGAATGCCTACATTATACTCCCTCAGCTCTTGCTGGTTGTAACTGATATGGAATCTTCTCTCCTGAATTTGTCTGTTTCTCTGTTCTATTTTTGCTTTCAATTGCATAATTCTATTTATTAGATTTTTGTTGCCAATTTATTTCAATTCTTGTTGGCTGTAGCTGTCCTTGCATGTGGGTAATTGAATGTTTTCTCATTCAATTAACACCAGAATAACCGTTTACCACATGAGCAAATGTAGTGGAAAGGTGCTGATTTTGCTTTTGTTAGTCCATGACAACCTCACACTTTGTCCAAAGAATCATGTGCCAATTCTGATTTGGTAAAAGTTTTATGACCTAACCAACATTTGTAACAGGATTAATATGGAATCTTCACTCCTGAATTTTTCTATTTCTCTGTTCTATTTTTGCTTTCAATTGCACACCATATTTATGAAATTTTTGTTGCCAATTTATTTCAATTTAACAATCTCTTCAATCATATAGCAATTTAGTAGAATATCACATAAGACTTTATTAGTTTACATCACAATAAATTAACTGAGGTTTCAAGATCTGAAGGAATTTAATTGGATGCATGAATATTATATAGATATGGTTTGCGTGGACTCCTCATTATGGTCTTGCTTTGTAAGTTATTCATGTAGAGGTATGGTTTGGCTGATGGATGTTCATTATATAGGTATGGTTTGTCTATGACATATTTCTTCTTCTTTTCTGTTTTTCATCACCAAGATGAGTTGAATGCCTACATTATACTCCCTCAGCTCTTGCTGGCTATAGTTGTCGTTGTATGTGGGTGATTGAATGTTTTTTCAGTCAATTAACACCAGAATAACCATTTATATGTAAGTGCAAAATATTGATAATACAAATATTGAATTTCAGGGTTGGTTTGTATGTTTTGCCTTTTATTAAATAAATAGTGTTGAATGCTTGGAGTGGAGAGTTGATCCCAGTTCTTTGATATAATATCACATAACACTTTATTAGTTGATTAGGATGCATCATAATCTGAATTTTAATGTGCTACATCACAATAAATTAACTGGGGTTTTGAAAAACAATAAGGTAGCCTTATTTTCAAGATTTGAAGGAATTTAATTGGGTGCATGAATATTATATAGATATGGTTTTGCGTGAAACCCTCATTATGGTCTTGCTTTGTAAGTTATTCATGTATAGGTATGGTTTGGCTGATGGTTGTTCATTATATATATATAGGTATGCTTTGTCAATGACATTTTTCTGCTTCTTTTCTTTTTTTCATTACCAAGTGTCTCATTTGTCTATAACATATATCAAGTTTTTATGTATCTTCATATAGTCACTTATTAATGCTTCATAATTAATTATTGAAGTGATTAACAATTTCAATTGTGTTTTTAATTGAATTATAAGATAGGTGATAAATTTATTTTATTCCCTTCCTGTAATTAAAAACAGTAGGTATGGTTTAACCAATGTGTTTTTTTAGTTTTTTTTCTAGTACGTATAGTTTGTTCCATTGTTTGTTTGTTCGATTATATTTTTTTCATTTTTTATTATGAATTTGGGGTTGTTTGTTCCATTTTTGTTGGGAATGTTCCATTTTATTTTTCAATGTGTTGGGTTAGTTTTACTTGATAGTTAGTATAAATTGCTGATTAAACATTTTTTTTTTTTTTTTGGTGGCATACATTTATGTTTGGACTTTCTAAATGATAACAATAAATTTAATTTCAACACTATAAAATTGAAGTTAGTTGGGGAAGAGAACAGTTCAAATTTGGACAACTGTTGTGTTCCCATTTTAATACTCTTCATGTTGCTAGGGCTGATTTTAATTTTATCATTTTAATGTGATTGTTAAAATACATCATTGAATAGCCATAATTATATAGCCAAACATTTTCAGGTTGAAGTACAATAGTTATGGACAATATCACTATTTTTGGTCAAGTAAGTTTTTTTTTTCCCCTACATATAAATTTAAGTACCAATGTAAGGCCTATTTATTTATTTATTTTAAACTTATCATATCTAATTTTCTTCAAATAAATGCTTTTTTCCTCATACTTTATAAGTGGATAAAGACTTACACCGAACTGTAATATCAAGAAAGAAATGATTTTTTTTCTTGTTTATGTGTACAAAGTTTTATTTATCACTCTAAATTTTTTTATATAGATTCAATTTCTTCAAGAAAGAAATGTTAATGTTGTTGTCCGCGATGAGCATGACCTTAATACTATTCGCATATGTGAGGTAAGCCTACAAGTAACTTATATTCATATGCATTTTCTTATCATTTTATATTCTATGTATTTTTATGGGCAAAGGCAAACGAAAACAATATCAAAGGAGACAGAAAAGGCTATCCTTTCTGGCAAAGGAAAGGAACATGTAAATCCCGTGGCATGGTTTCTCAATATTTAAAAAAGTTTGTTTTTTGAATATTAATTAAATTTTTGTTTTTATATAATTTTTTTAAGAATTGCATAGTGTCATATACTCTTTTTATGTCTATTTTTATGAGTTATTGTTTTTTAAATATTTATTCAATTGTTTTGACTGATTGTGAAATATTTTTCTAAACCATGTTAAAGTAAGCATTTGTACAACATGTTAATGCATTTGTCTGAACATTAATTTGAACACATGTTGCATTTACAACATATCATAATAAACATATAAAGAAGAAAACGAAAAATGAAATGAAGTTTTTAATTATAGAATATAGATTTTTTTAATTTTTATTTTACTTATATGTTTTTAAAGAAAGAAGAAAAAGACAACAATTGATTTTAATATAACGGAAAGAGCAAGAAGAAGGAAGAGGGAGGCAGAAAGTAGAAAACATTACATGCTAATATTCACATTGTATATATCTTTTCAATGTAGAACAAAAAAGATGAGTGTAATTTGCAACAAGAGTGTGGTCTCTAAAAAAAATAATAAGGCCATGCAGAATTATAGGAGGTGTATGGAAGGTTGCTTAATTTAGTAAGTTATTTTAATTTTTGGTTAGTTTAGTAGGTTAAAATAATTATGTTTAGCAAGATTTTGGAATTTTTTTATAATTAGATATGATGTATATCAGAAAAAAATGTAAATATGAATTTGATATTATTTTAACTTATTTTGTCTTTTAATATTATTTTAATCAAAAAATATATTTAAATACATATGACTCAAAAAATGTTTGACGTAACATTGTTTAAATACACTATATATATATATATATATATATTTTGATAAATACACTAAAGTTTATATATGACTCAACTCAACCACATTTTAAAATTTTTAAAATGTGTTTACATACGGCGATTTTAAATTCTATACTTTTTTAAGATGGTGAAATTCTATAAAAAGTTCAAATACGAATTAATATTTTAACTTAAACTTTAAGCAATGAATTTGATAAATTTCATTTTAACTTAAACGAACCACCATCGTACGATACTTGCTGAAGTCACGGTCAGCGGTGGTGTTACAGTTGATGGTGGTAGAAGTCTTATGTGTGGAGTTTTATATTGCAGTGAAATTATTGTCATCTTGAATTGATTTATCATAATTGATTTCTGTAGTAGTGAAATTTTTATCATTTTGAATTGATTTTTTTGTAAAGGATGTGATACTAATATTAATAATTTATGTTAATTGATCTTTGTAAAATATGTGTACCAATATTATTTACACTGTGCCTATACACTAGATGGGTAGTGTCTTTTTGGCTCAAAATGCATAGTGAGTTTGCAGTTTTGTGTGCTTAATGTGTTTTCAAATTGTTTTTTTCCTCCCTTTTTAAATTTTATCAATACACCATTGATTCTTATGTGACTAACAATTCAACCGAGCGAAGAAGAAAAGTTAGTTAAACTTTTGAGAACAAATACATGATAAAAAGGAAGCAAGAAAGGGGATAATCTTCACATTTTACGTACCTAATTATATAACATTCTCATTTTAGGCACACAATGATAATGTTTTATCAAAAGCTGCATTGGCTCAACATGCACGGCGAGAACGTGAAAAAAATTAAAACTCATGTTCTTCATATCAATCAGGACAACGCCTGTGACGAGAACGAGAGAGATCAAATGAATGTATTAACCCAAGCCAACCTTCTGTAACACCCAATTGGTAAACAACTTTATTTAATTCTTGAAATATATACTCTTACTATTACCACTTTATTATACATATTTTAATTTATTCACAATCCATTTCTGTAGGTCTGCTCCTACAACCCCATCTAGAAATATTGGTGTGGTCATCTGTGATGAGCACGACCTTAATGTTATTCGTGTTCATGCGGTAAATACAAAATCAAGTCAAACATTGTATGTATTTTATTTATATAATATTTTTTTAAATCTTTTGAATATTTTATTTAAATTTGTTAGGCAAAAGAAAAAGAAAAGGTCAACCCAATGTCTAAGGTAAAAGAAAAGGTGGCTCCTTCTGACAAGAGAATGACAAATGCATGTCAAGTGGTATATATTTCTTTTAAAAAATATGAAGCAAAACTATGTGAATTTGTTGCTTTATGTTGTTTTTGTAAAATAATTGTAATATATTTTCTTGTAATTTGCTATTATTTATATGTGTTTTCCAAATTTATTTATTTTTATTTGACATAGATACATGTGCATTTATAATGTACATATGAAAAGAATAGGAAAAAATAAATGAAGGAATAAAGACAAACTATCTAATGAAAGAATAAACTAAATAAGATAGATTTTTATTTCTTCTTTATTTTTTTTAATAAAAAACAAAATGCATAAAGAAAGAAATAAATACAGATAATACTATTAAAGGTATAAAACAAATAAAATATATAACAAAATTAAGAGAAACAAAATAAACAAGAAGATATTTCATGTTAAGTACAAAATATTCACATATTTTGCACCAATAACAAAATATTTTCATTTTAGGCGCAAAATGATAATGTAATATCAAAAGCTACATTGGCCCAACGTGCACGACGAGAGTGTGAAAAAAAATGAAAAGTCATACTTTCAATGCTTGCAACGAGAACAAGAGGGATCAGAAGAATGTATTCAACCAATACAACCTTCGTTAGCACCAATTCGTCGCAATCGCGCTTGCCTGGAATGGAAAACAATAACTGAAGATTCTCATTCGGCACAAAAACGAACAATGGTTGCCCATCATTCTACATGTTTGTTTTCTATGCCAAGCACATCTTTACCTCCACAAAGGAATCGGTAAACTACTATGTCTAATCTTGAAATACCTACTCTTACCATTTTGTTTTACAGAATTTTATTTATGCACAAATATTCGTAGGTCTACTCCTATAAATCAATTTCTTCAACAAGATCTATGTACTGATGATGAATTAGAAGATATGCCTATGAGCACATCAATTGACCCCCGAGCACACAACGATTCTTACCACCATTATCTTGGCAAGATGGACGTATTATGTCCTTATTGTTCAACCTTACATTGGATGGATGAAAAATTGACCAAATCATCTATAAAGTGTCCCTTATTCAGAACTTGCTGTTTGGAATGGAAGATTAGGCTACCTTTACTTATTACACCCCCTCCATCACTTCAAGCGTTGTATGATGGGAACCTAAGTTGAAATTGTGAAACGTTCAATATGATCACCTTCAATTGATTGACTTACTCAAATGGATTTTTATAGTTATTGTTTGTTTGAACGACCCATAGAGTGTTCAACTATTTTGAGAGGTGGGAAACTATTTCAAGAGTTTTTGGTAGATGCTTGGGCCACAACTAAGCAAAATCGATTGACATACTACAAGCTTAATCAAGGGAAACTTCGGATTGAGCTTTACAAAGAGTTGTTAGATATTGATCCAGATTATGTGCGACCTGGTCAAATTGGTCAAAGGTTTGTTTTTCCATCTTCATTTAATAGTAGTCCTAGACATATGTTTGAAATCTTTCAAGATTCAATAACTATCACGTGATACAACCAACACCCAGATATTTTTCTTACCATGACTGCAAATCCTAATTGGCCAAAATTACTTCAGCATTATTGTAGATCGACTTTTTCGCGCCCCCCTTCGAAAATCAAAATAAGCCCTACAGTATCGGACTCCTGAGGTTCTAAATCTGATTCCACAAGTGCAATGTGAAATAGATAAACACCAAAGAGTCCAAATCTGGCGAATCTTTTGGAAAATCGATTTTGAATCAAATTGCCAAAAATGGACTGCTTTGCCAGATACAGAGTCGCCACCTAAATATTTTATTTTGGAAAAATTTAGGAAACCCATGACTCGTGCCAAAGGCCATGTGTCCGTCATCACCAAGATTGTCTCAGCTCGGGAACTTAGGTACAAGAGGGGAAGGTCATGAATTGAGCACCTCCGCTCGCCCGATCAAAGATCGATCTCTACTAATCATGATATGAATCTTATTTTACATTGTATGTTCTTGTTCCGGTTGTTAATCTAGTATTACTATGTGATACGCACATACAAGTATAGACTAACTTACAAAAATTGGAACACTTGAGTCATATTTGTTTTCTGAAAAGAGTTTGTGAATTTGTCACTTGAAAAGTGGGCTTGTGCATGGCTCAAATTATTCCAATTCAAGCAATTAACCTTCATCCACAAGCATACAAGCAGGTATATCAATTAAGCACTTAGCCTCATGGTAAGCATACTAGACATGGCAACAATCACACTCATGCAATATGCTAAAGCAAGTAAAGGCTCACCTAGTACTCCAAGCCAAAAAAACATAAGAGTTAGAAAAAAAAATACATGATTCATAACTATGCAATATGACTAATGCAACACATACGATATGCAATCTAAAATAGGCTCGGCTACTTAATCATGGCATATGAATCAATGGATAGTATGTGGTTTAAGCACGTATTCAAATAAGTATTAAACTGACAATACAGTTGGAATGATGAACCAAGCCTCGTGTATGCAATACAAGTGGATGCAAACATTAAGAATGCTAATTTAAACGTGATGTCCCTACACTAACCATCGTAAGCAGTTAAATAAAAGGGAGAAAGACGTGGGGTTGGAAGATATACACATTATTACAACATTATGCTCTCACGAAGGAGAGTCCGAATGAATAAATTAACTAGCTAACTAATTAAGCTAAGCTAATTAATTAACTATTACAAACCGATTGAAATAAATTAACTCACAATTAATTAACTACTTTAGCTAATTAAATAATTACAACACAAGTACAATTAAAAGAAGTTAGTAAACTAAACAACTAACTACTCTGCCTCGGGAAGTGAGGAATGTTCATGCGCATGCTCGATTTCCACCTGAAAAGCCATTGTTTTGCTTCTAGAGAGCCTCTATTGCACAATAGAACACATACACTATTGCCCACTTCTAGAATGGCTTTGCTCTTCTAAGGAAAGAATGAACTCCTTAGTTCACAAACTCCCTCTTAATCACCCTCAAGTGTAGGAAGTGTGTTCTCAAATCTTTAATTCGAAATTATGGGGTTTATGGTATGTGTTGGCCCAAGTTGAAAGGTTTTCTTTCTTTTCTCTCTAACTCTTTTTAACTCTCTTCGATTCTCTTCAGATTAACCCCCCCTCCTTTGCTGAGCCTCCATTGCTTTATATAAGCAACAAAACAACATATAATATAATAATAGAATAATAGAATTATTATATAATATATAGTTATATGCATATAATATATATATATATACCTTATGTTGTTTGATTTCGATGTCGACAGCCAAGGGCTGACTGACATCAAAAGATTTTTATAATATAATATATAACATATATAAATTATATAATTTATACCAAAATACTAAACATATAATATAATAATATAACTATATATAAAATACTAAACATATAATATAATAATATAACTTTTTTTATTATTTTCTTTTTATATATATAAAATATATAATTTAGACCAATTTATATAAAAACACCAAAAATATGAACAAACACATAAAATTATGCAAAATTACCAAAATACTAAACTAATGAAATATTTAGTATTTTAAAACAATTTGGCCATAATGGTGAAGGTTGGGATTAAAGTTCAAATTCCATCTCTCTTACTGAGGATTCTGTGAGAAACACATTCTACTTGTCATCATCGGGTAATCAAAAGAAAGCGCCCAAGTCTTAAGGTCAGTTAAAATGGGGTGTCTACAGTTGCCCCTCTTTGATAGAGCTTGAAGTCATTTCATGACGCGAGTGAATGTCAAAGCCCGAAGACGACCCTTTTTGACAAGGTCGGAAGACTTGGGCAAACAAACAAATGTGCAAACAATTTGTTAAACCCAAGAGTTGCTTACGTATCCCTTTGTAAGGAATCAAACCTGCGTAGTTCAAGGGCAAGATGCAAATGATATGCACGATGCAAATGATCATATAAGATGATGCAAGAAGCAATAATGAATACAATACGCAAGATAGCAAACTAACAGCACATGAATCAACAGCTTCAAGCTTAAAGCGAAAAGATCCAAAACAACACTCTACCTACGCCAAAACATAGGACAAGGAAAGAAAACATCGCTCAGGGTTGCATTTCACACATCTTGAGAAACAAGAAGACGAAAATCGCTCAGGGTCGTGTTTCACACGTCCTGAGGTGAAAGCAAAACAGCTTAGGGCCGCACTTCGCTCATCCTAAGATAAAAACAAAACTGTTTGGGATAGTGTTTCACGTATCTCAAGAGCAAACACACCTAAGGTCGTGTTTCACACATCCTGAGATAGAAGAAAAACAGATCGGGATCGCGTTTTACGCATCCTGAGATAGAAGAAAAACCAATCGGGATCATGTTTCACACGTCCCGAGATAAAACCCGCCCAAGGCAGCGTTTCATGCGTCCTAAGAAACAAAAATCGCTCCGGGTCGTGTTTTACACGTCCCGAGATAAAACCCGCCCAGGGCCACGTTTCACGCGTCCTGAGAAACAACAGAGAGGTGTGCGATAGATGCACAAAATGAACGAGTGCAATAGATGCACAAAGTGATCTCAACTACAAAGCTGTGCAGGTTTTCCTACCGAGACACGAGCCACAAATAACTTATCCGGAACTCCTCTGAATGAACCGTATATATAATATCGTTCGGTTACAACATAACCAACAGACGTACCTTACCGTATCTTATACGGAGAGATGAGGGGTTTTAACCAAGTAAACATCAAATCCTAAATGTTTCACGTGAAAGGAACAAATGTGGTATAACCAACAAGCATACCTAACCGTATCTCATACAGAGAGGGAAATATTTTAATCGGGTAAATATCAAATCCTAACACGTTTTACGTGAAAAGAACAAAGGTGAATTCGAAGTCCAAACGCGTCTTATACGAGTGGAAGAAGGTATAATTGAAAGATTTCTTTTTTTGGTTTTCAAACAAAATGTCAAAAAGAATTTTTTGTTTTATAAATACCAAATATCGTATACATATACAGACAAAATACACACAGATATATACATACGGTATACAGATACATATTCGGGAAATATTCTGTTTGCGGCCGTTAGCGGGAAGATGCTGTTATTGAGAAGGCATATTCCGTTTGCTAACGTCAGCGTACGTATGCAAAACATGCCAAAAGAAAGGAAAAACACAAATGTGTGGATACGGGGGTTCAAACATCTGACCTTAGGCTTCTCCGAGTCCTCAACCACTGACACACAACCTCGCCTTTTGCGTCAGCCGGTCGACAAATTGCCTCGGCTCTCTCTCTCTCTTTGTCTTGCTCTTCCGTCTTCTTCTTCTCCTCCTCTTCTGTCTCCTTCTTCATCACTCTCTTCTATCTCTTTCTTTTTCACTCTCTTCTATCTTCTTTTGCATCACTCTCTTCTGTCTCCTTCTTCTTCACTCTCTTCTGCTAACGCATGGCCTCGTCCCGTTCCCTCACTCTCTTTCCAAACCTTAATGATCCCTTAAGCTCCCCTGGACCAAGTGCCCTTGCTTCTACTCTGCCTAACCTTCTTACGCTGACAGTTGAACAAATAATGGCGGCTCAATCTGACATTGAAGCCAACTACTACACGCTAAAGTCTTGTACGGAGACAATGGTTGCGGTCTCCAACTTGTCGCATCGACTGCAGAACAGAACAAATAAGGTACATTGACTAAACGCCCAACTTTCTCTGCTCCAGCGCATGTACAAGGATGCATGAGCAGAGATCAGCACCCTGAAGGCAGAAACAAAAGAGTTGAAACGGAAGGCCACCGTCATGGTCCGATTCGGAGTTCCGCCGTACTCTGCTTTTGATGATCAGCGGGGAGTCAACTCTCTCGGCGGTCTTGTAAGCACTGAGGCAGGGTCTTCGAGGGTCTCCCAAGATGAAATTGAGATGAAGAAATCGGTAGGAGAGTCAAGCAAGTGAGGTCGGCGTGTGGCCATTATCAGAGAAGAAAGAAGAAAAAGATCTCTCTTTCTCTTTTTTTATTTTTTATTTTTTATTTTTTCTATTTTTTTTTTCTTTTTTTTTTTGTATATATGTTTGTACAAATTTGATCGGGGTGAATCCCTTATATTAATAAAATGAGTTTGTTTTTGTTCAAATCCGAATGGCAAATCCAAATGGTATGAATATTTGAAATTTAGGAATAAGTTCCGAGCTGCAAAATTAAGCCTTTCATAAAACAAAACTCGCTAAAATGACAACTCAATAAAATGGACACAAAATGGACGCAAAACAAAGCAATACCAGTCGATCACCTGGCCAATCGCTCATCGGAAAAGCATCGATGGCGATGATTATTGTACATTTTCCGGCAATAACAACTCGATAGTACGAGTACAGGACGGAATACCAACTTACGAAATAACAAAACAACTTACAAATTATAGGAACAAAACAAAAACAAAATTCCTTTTTTTTTGTAGTTTAGTTTAATCACTAGCTTCAGATAGACTCACTGTATTAGAAGACTTTTCTTTTGTTTTATTGCTTTGTAAAACAATGATCGGGGTTGGGCCCCACCAGTTTATAAAAGAAAAGTTTTTTGGATGATTGTAGACGCGCCCGTGGGCTCACTCTACAGTTCGGACTCCCTTTTTGTGTGTTGCGGTTCGTAGTCTGAACCAAAGAGTCCACCTTTGGCAAATCGTTTTGAAGAAAAACAGATTTTTTGAAAAAGTAGTGCCAAACATGGACTGCTTTGCCAGATTACAGAGTCGCCACCTAAATATTTTTAAAATGGGGAATTTAGGAAACCCTGACTCGGCGCCGAAGGCCACATGTCCGTCATCACCAAAGTGACTTGGCTCGGGAGCTTGGGTACGATCGGGGAAGGTCAGCTATGAGCACCCCCTTTCGCCCGGTCCGAAGACCGGCCTCTACTAACCATGATATCCGTTTTTGAAAACTTTACATGCTCTTATCCCAATTATTAACCTAGAATTACTATGTTATGCGCACAGCAAACAAGTATAGACTGGATTGCCTAATTTGAAAATAAACACTGCATATCCGTTTTGTTTCGAAAAACGTGTTGGTTTTTGCTACTCGAAAGTAGGCTAAAATACGGATTTCAATGAGTTGTTCCAACTCACGCAATCCAACCTCCACCCACAGGCATTCAAACAGTAATATCACATAAGCATTTAGCCGCATGGCAAGCATACTGTCATGTTAACATTCACACGCATGCGAAGTGCTAAAGCATAAAAACTTACATCGTACTCCGTGCCAAAAACAATAACCCGGTTAGCAAACATGCATGACCTAGTTCATGTTAAGTGGCTAATGCAACACAGGCATAGATGCAATCTAGAGTAGGCTCGGCTAACCCTAAACATGGTACGTGAAATGTTACAATTATCACGTATTCAAATTGGAATTGAAAATACAGTGCAGTTTGTATGATGTACCGAGCCCGATGTATGTAAACAAATGCATGAATGCACGCATGCATTGCATAAGGTATGCTAATTTAAATATGCCCTAATCTACCATCATAAGCAGGTAAATAAAAGGGAAGAAAGAAGTGGGGGTTGGAAGACATACACACACTCACCCACACTTATTACAATTGCGCCCTCACTCGGAGGGTCCGAAATAATAATACAGTCCAAAAATAAATGAATAAATATTACAAAAATTCTAATTACTAAATTAAAGCAAAATAAACGCAATGGGACCTCAGCCCTGCCTTGGAATGTGCGAATGATGCATGCTCGATTCCGACTCGCCCGGAAAACCTGTACCGTGCCACTGCTGGCCTCTGTTTTTACTGCCCTGTCTCTCCAAAAATTCCCAAAGTCCTAGAACACCTCCCTCGTATACTGCTGAACATCACCGGCTGGGGGAAAAGCTCACCGGATGCTCCAGTTTACCACCGGCTTCTTGTGGTTTTTATCGGCACAAATAAAGTGCCGATCGGCACATTATAATGCCGGTCGGCAGAAAGTTCCTGCAGAGGACAGTTTGACAGCAGCAGCGAAAACAGCAGTGCAAGGCATGGTTTTTGGGCATATGTAAGCATGATCATGGCCTCCTATCATGCTTAGGGACTCAAGGAGGCATGACTCTTGGTTCTAGGGCCATCAATGATGCATTTTGATGCATGGTAGCCCAAAGAACCAAGGTTGCATTTTGATATGAATGCATGCAACACAAGCAAGTGAAATCCAAAGCCTTATCATGTGTTGGTCCAAGGCCTTGGTGACCGAGAATTGAGGTGAGTTGCACCACTTGGAGTGTGAACTCCTCTCAATCCTATGCTTGGCTTGACAATCCCCAAGCCAAGCCATGGAATGCATGGATGCAACATAGCTCAAATGATGCAACAATGAGAAATATGATGCAATCACACCAAGCATCATGCAACTATCACAATAGGCATACAAAATGCTAAGGCATACAAGGTATGAATGGCATACAAATATGAGCCAATCAAGCAATGGGACCAATATGCTATAACACCTAATGGACCAAGTATGCAACTAACATGTAATGAGCCTAAAGTAGTGGACTTAACCACCATGGGGGAGGCCTCAAACTTCCCCAAAATAGTGACTGAAATGGGCTGAAATCATAGGCAAGACACTACACAAATATGCAAACCACTCAAGCCCAAAACCAAGGGCACTCAAGAGAGCATCTAACCAACATTTACGCAACCACTCATGGCATGAACCTAATAACCAAAAAAAGAATTTTAGCATGGAAAATGGCACCCAAATCCCTCATGTGGCAGCCCCCAAAACAATCCCAAAAGCATGAGTGCACACAATGCACATTTTAAAGCATAAAGGGCACACCTTTAAAGCATGAAGAGAGATAACAAATCTAGACATGTGAGCATGGATTAAGGTCTGAAATAGCATGCCAAATGATCCCAAATCATCTAAATAGGCTACCCAATGCATGCCCATGGACTATATGCTTGAGGCCAACAAACCATCATGCAAAGTAACCATACTAATCATGCCAAATATGATCAAAACAGTGGCTCACAGCCCTAGAACATGGCAAATCAAGGCTAAATGCTCCACCATGCTAAGCCAAAACATGGAGATATATGGGGCCAAACATATGGCACAATTCTAGGCCAAACGAGGCATTACAAAGCAAGTGTAAGAAGCATGCTAAGGGCCATTAAACCCATATTAGGCAGAGGTTAAACATGACTTAAAAACACCCAAGAAGGCTCTGAAATGAGGCCAAATACAAGCAAGCATGCATACTAGAGCTTCATACAAGCAAGGCCTACAAGCCAAAATGCAAGACAACCAAACCAAGCATGCTAAATGGGTCCAAGACAGTGGCTCACAGCCCTTATACATGGAAAGATGATGCTATTATCTCCATGAAATCAAACTAAAACATGCTAGTATCAAGGCTTAGACATATGGCATACTTCTAGGCACAAGAGAGCATTCCAAAGCAAACATAAGAGGCATGTTAAGGGCTACAAAACCGACCAAAAACAGGGGCAAAACATGACCTCAAACACCCAAAAAGTCTCTGAAATGAAGCTAAAACAAGCATGCATACATGTTACCTCATGAGCCAAAAATGAAGGCAAACAAAGGGCCAAGGGGAGAGGGGTGTCTCTCCCCTATATGAGACTCAAAAATCATCTTCCTCACCACTGAAAACCCACTGGTTTTCAGTGGTGGGAAGGCCAAGAACACCAAGTAAAGAGGGTCTTAAGCAAAGGCACCAAAAGTGGCCATACAAGGCCTAATAGGATGGACCTTTGCTCAAACCAAAAAAGGACCTTAATGAAGGTTCAAGAACAAGTAAAAACAAGACTTTTTTATCTTAAACACAAACTCAAAAACACAAAGTAAAGAGGGTAGAAAGAGGTTGCAAAAATGGGGAATATAAAGCAAGATTCTTACCCTTGATGATCCCTTGAAAAACAGAGGTTGCAACCACTCTCTAATGCTCAAAACCAGTCCAAAACCAACACAAACAACCTCCTAAGTCTCTCAAACTCGAGCTAAGGTGTAATGGTGTGTGTAAAGGAGCAAAAATGAGGTAAAACTACACTTTTTGGCCTAAAAACACACACCCAAGAGGAGAGAGAGGGAGATATATATATATATGGATGTATATCAGAGATATATGTATCTAAGCTCTGGTTTTGCTCTCAAAAGGCTAACCTTGAGCCAAGAGGAAGAGTTCTCCTCTTATAGGCAAGGAATGCTTAGCAACTAAGCAAGCCAAGAGCTCATCCCTCCATACACGTGTATGGAGGGGAGCAAAGAACTTTACAGCTGTGAGAAAATATCTCATAAAGCAAGTGTACAGTGCTCGGCCGGCAAAGAAAATCATATGGCAAAATTTAGTGCCGGTCGGCACAAAATAGTGCCGGTCGGCACAATAAAGTGCCGATGGACAAACCAGCCAGCCGGTGGCCTCTAGCCCCAGCCGGTGGTGTGTAGGGATGCCTCACAAAGCATTCCCTGCCCTTCCAAGGCAAAACACAAGTGTTTGGTGCAAATCCAAACACAAACGGTCGAGTCTGGAGGTCCTGAGGCACGGTGCACGAGCCGAGAACTCCGGGAACTCCAAACGAACACAAACATGGATAATCACCGAGTGTTCCAACGGTGACGTCCAAGTCTTGAGGACGGTCAAAAATGGGGTGTCTACAATGATCTCCTCGCATAATGTGTGATGAATGGTAGCATTGTACAGGACTTAAAACTGCAAATACCTACTCTTGCATTCATTCTTGAATCGGATGACAACCCACAACCGGACAAATATGTAAAATATAACTCGAAAACGAAATGAAAACAACTTCAAAATACTAAAAGACACTTGGTACAAACAAAACAGTACTCAAAACACAGCCACAACATGCCAGGACAAAAGACTAGCCTTTGCTGCATCTGAACTGGTCTGGGCCACCACCTAGACCTGATCGGGCCTTGATAGGCACAACCGGACTTCACTGAAGCACGGTTGGGCTTCAAAAAGAGGTCGGTCTGTGCTGTCTAACTGTCATGCACTGCTCCTTCTAAAACTCTATAAATGGTGCTTCCATGCTGTTTTTCTGGCAGAATAGCAAGTCTTTGATATTTTGCTCTTAAGATGGAAATATCACTCATTCATAGACTCTGAGACTGGATAGCCACTTTAGATAGCTCGGAAAAGGTGAATTTCCAAGGTTTCAACTTAAATGCACTTTTTCTGTTGAGTCGGACTCCATTTTGTTTTTCGTTCCTTCATGCCGTGGCTAGATGTTGGAACCCGATTACATACATCTTTAGCTTAGGGGGACGAGATATGCCCGAAAATCGAAGACTTTTAAGCGCTATAGGAAACCCGGCGCGATGAGGAAATCTTGTCTCAGTCTCATTTTGGTCATGCCCAAGCCTTGGGACAGATATGTGGACTCACTATGCATGAGGCTCGATCTCTGACCCACGACAGAGAGCTAGACATTTCCAGTTTGATTCGTCGATTTTCCAACACTGATGACCGCAGTGACCGTCTTTGGCGGGGTTTTCGACAGCATGCCCTCTGCTTGTATATGCTAGCTCATTTCTTTCTTGTCCCTAGTTTTGCCAGATCTAGCATCCGATTGATTGAAGTGGCCCAAGGTTTGAAAGAAGGCAAGAGTTGCATTGGCTTGGCGCTGGCCGAGACTTTGATAGGCTTAGAAGCCTTTCATTGACGGGAAGCTACCAGATTCGCGGGAAGTCCACTACTTCTTCAGGTAATGTTTCCCAACCTTTCTAATATATGTATTTCTCACATCTTTCGGCACTCATGCTCTGTTTTTCTCTCAAAACCCTTTTTTTCCTTCTCTCTCAACATACATCTCTCTCTTCTTTAATCTCTCTTTCTTTCATCCCTTCCCAGGTGTGGCTTATGGACAAGCTGAAGGTAGTGGACACTTGCCCTGCATACTCAGCTCAAGCATACTTCTTCTCCCAACAGCTAGTGGATTTCCCGAACGAGGGATGGTGGTGCGAATGGATGTGCAACAGGTCTGCTGCTGACATAGCCTAGTGCTGCCCCTAGCTTAATCTAACTGAGATGAGCTACAGCATGGCTCGGCAGCCCGGAATATAGCTGATCGGCCTAACTCACTGTGTATTCTACTTCCCTTTTCGGTTCAGACGTCAGTTTGGGCATGACCAGATCTACCTAGAGAATGGGATAGAGTACCCAGTTTCATTCCCCATCCGAGGTTCACATTTGGCTAGATACCTCACTACCTAGAGGATGAGAGAGCTTCTGGCCCCTGCCCCTAGTTTCAGTTGCGCCCTTTCTGGCGAATGCTTGGCTTGGCTTGGCTTGGCTCGAGAATGAGGCACAGAATGGGCCCATTTTAGCATCAGAAGCTTCCACAAGCACGAGCGGGGGACGCAGGAGCACCTAATTCATCTATGCCCCTAGGTTATTGCTTTGATCTTTCTTTCAAGTTTTTGAATGTAATAAAAGAAACTTTGATTTGTATTGAAAGTTGGAGAACTTTGTGTTGAAATCAATGAAATTAAAGTTGTGAACACTAAAGTTTTCCTTTTGGTCCAAAAATGGTCTAAGTTGTAAAAGGTAAAACTTTGAACAAAATCAACTTTTATCAAAACTTTTCAAAACCATTTTCGAAAAGAATCAAATTGCCAAAAATGGACTGCTTTGCCAGATATAGAGTCGCCATCTAAATATTTTATTTTTGGAAAATTTAGGAAACCCATAACTCGTGCCAAAGGCCACGTGTTCGTCATCACCAAGATTGTCTCGGCTCGGGAACTTAGGTACGAGAGAGGAAGGTCATGAATTGAGCACCCTTGTTTGCCCGATCAAAGATCGGCCTCTACTAATCATGATATGAATCTTATTTTACATTATATGTTCTTGTTCCGGTTATTAATCTAGCATTACTATGTGATGCGCACATACAAATATAGACTAACTTACAAAAATTGGAACACTTGAGTCATGTTTGTTTTCTGAAAAGAGTTTGTGAATTTGCCACTTGAAAAGTGGGCTTGTTGTAACAAGCCCGCGGGGGACCTCGCTACAGTTCGGACTCCCTTTTGTGTTGCGGTTCTAAATCTGAACCAAAGAGTCCAACTCTGGCAAATCGTTTTGAAGAAAAACAGATTTTTTGAAAAGTAGTGCCAAACATGGACTGCTTTGCCAGATTACAGAGTCGCCACCTAAATATTTTTTAATGGGGGAATTTAGGAAACCCTGACTCGGTGCGAAGGCCACGTGTCCGTCATCACCAAATGTCTTGGCTCGGGAGCTTGGGTACGATCGGGGAAGGTCAGCTATGAGCACCCCCTTTCGCCCGGTCCGAAGACCGGCCTCTACTAACCGTGATATCCGATTTTGAAAACATTATGCGTTCTTATCCCAATTATTAGCCTAGAATTACTATATTATGCGCACAGCAAAACAAGTATAGACTAGATTGCCTAATTTGGAAATAAGCATTGCATACCCGTTTTCTTTGAAAATGCTTTGGAATTTGCTACTCGCAAGTAGGCTAAAATACGGATTTCAATGAGTTATTCCAACTCAAGCAATCCAACCTCCACCCACAGGCATTCAAACAGTTTATCTCATGTAAGCACTTAGCCGCATGGTAAGCATACTGTCATGGCAACATTCACACGCATGCGATATGCTAAAGCGTAAAATACTTACATCGTACTCCGTACCAAAAACAAGAAACTAGTTAGCAGACATGCATGTCCCTAGGCCATGTTAAGTGGCTAATGCAACACAGGCAAGGATGCAATTTAGAATAGGCTCGGCTAACCCTAAAATGGCACGTGAAATGCTACAACTATCACGTATTCAATTTGGAATTGAAAGTACGATGCAGTTTGTATGATGTACCGAGCCCGGTGCATGTAAACAAATGCATGGATGCACGCATGCATTGCATAAGGTATGCTAAAAATAAACGTGCCCTAATCTACCATCATAAGCAAGTAAATAAAAGGGAAGAAGGAAGTGGGGGTTGGAAGACATACAAACCACTCACCCACACTTATTACAATTATGCCCTCACACGGAGGGACCGAAAGAATAATACAAATAATTAACTACGCAAGCTAATTAAATATTACAAATTAATTAAATTAACAAATTAATTTATCTAAGGAAAACAGTAAACCGCCTCGGGGCGAGGGCTCAATGCACGCGCACTCGGATTCCGCTCGGAATTGCACTGCCATGCCTAGCTTGCCTCTGTTTTCCCTGCTTTGCTCCTCTGAAAACTGCCAAAGTCTCAGAACTACCCCTTTGGATACTGGAGATCACCACCGGCTGCCATGTATGGCCATCGGCACAAAATTCTTTTATCGGCAGATAATGTACTGCCGGCCGGCACTTAATGAAGCCGATTGGCACTGAGTGCCTGCAGAACCTGCAACTCACAGCAGCAGAGGGCAAAATCTTGCATGGCAATACAATTCAAGCCATTTATGCACCAAACACACTCCTTATCATGTTTGTGACTCAAAGGGGCATGTGCCTCGATTCTCGGGCCATCAATCACGCATTCCCATGCATGATGGCCCAAAGGATCAAATGTGCACTTTCAATCTCAAATGCATGCAAACCAAACAAACCAAAATCCCAATCCCTATCACCAAATCAAGGGACAAGGAATGCATGTTGATGCGATGCAACCTAGTCATGTTAGCTATCATGCAATATGAACAATGCAATGTACTTATGCAAAGCATACAAGTAAACATGAGGTAAGCTTGCAAGCGAGCAAATGATGGTCTTAAACATGACTTAGGCAACTCTAAATAAGCCTAAAATCAGTGGCCAAAGTGCCCAAAAATGAAGGCTAATCACACATGCACACATGCACATGTTAAGGTACCGACTTAAGTATCAAGTGAGCAAGCTTTAAGCACACTTAAAGGAAGCTAAACATGGCCAATTAGCATACATCATAATCTTTGAAAATTATGTAAAACATGGTGCCAAACCACCCTTGCATGCAACAAATGGCCCAAGCATCCAAGGCAAATCAAAGGAGACCTCAACTAGGACTAAGCCAACCAAGCCTCACAAGGCCAAGAAGGCTTAAAACAGGTCCAAGGCAGCCTTAGACCATACAAATGGGACCTCCTAGATGGCATCTAAGTGGCTCTAGAGCAAGACATACACAAGGGTCAAGGCATTAGGCATACAACATATGCTTTCAAAACTTCAAAGAGGCATGCAAAGCAATCATTCAAGCATGTCTAAGGGACTGAATATCATGGCAAATGGTCTCAAACCATTGAGATGATGCAAACAAGGCATGCTACACATTCATGCTCAAGGCTAGCAAGCCTAAAATGCAAAGAGGCCATACTAAGCATGCCAAGACCAACCCAAACACTTATGGACAGACCTAAAACATGTCAAGATAAGCACAAAATCTTCATGAATCTAAGCCTAAAGCATACTCAAATTAGGGCTAACAACCTAAGGCATGTTAAGGCAATACAAGGCATTACTTGGTAACTATGCTAAGCATGCATAAGGGACCAAAACCAATTCTAAGCAATGTTATATCATGGCATAATAAACATAAAATGCAGCCTAGACATGCTCAACACACACACCAACAAAGGTTTCCTCAAGAGGCCAAAATTTGTCCTTTTCAAGGACAACAAGGAGAGGGGGTGGCCCTCTCCTTCTTGGGACTTCAAGGCATCATCTACACCACCGAAATCCCTCAAGATTTCAGTGGTGAAGAGACCCAAACACCAAAATCCCGGAGCTCAACAAAATAGCACAAAAATGAGGCCTTTCAAGGCCTAAGAGGGACCAAACTTCCCCAAAGCGCAAAACACCCTTAATAAACTATCAAGAGGACTAAAAAACAGAATTTTTGTATTAAACACCAAGCACAAAAACAGTTCAAAGATAGGTAAAAATGGAATGCAAGAATGGGGTATATAAAGCAAGTTTCTCACCCTTGTTGACCTTCTTCACAAGTGTTGATGTTGTTGTTTCCTTGGGCTCAAATCCAGCCAAAAACACCAAGAACAACCTCTTGGAACCTCAGTAGCCAAGGGAAGGTGAAACACTAGGTGTTGATGTGCAATAGTAAGATACAAACACCTAGTGTACAAACAAGAGAGCAAAAGAGAGATAGAATAGATATAGAATTCAAACCCTAAAACCAGAGCTCCTCTGAGGTCTTTTCTTTCTAAAAATGTCTAACTCTCCAACCCTTGAGCCAAGAGGAGGAAGGGTTCTCTTATAAGCAACAAAGCTTACAAGCTAAGCAAACCAAAGGCTCATCCCTCCATACACGTGTATGGAGGGGAAACAGATGCTATACAGCTGCTCCAAAATATCTCAAAAAGCAACTGAACAGTAGTTGGCAGGGCAAAATTGTCATTTTGACAAAATTGACTGCCGACCGGCACAAAAGAGTGCCGACCGGCACAATATAGTGCCGATGGCAACACCAACCAGCCGGTGGCCTCTAGCTAGTGCCGGTGGTGTGTGGGGATGCCTCACAAGGCATTCCCTGCCCCTCCAAGGCAAAGCACAAGTGTTTGGTGCAAAACCAGACACAAAACGGTCAAGTTCGGAGGTCCTGAGGCAAGGCGAGTAGCCGAGAACTCCGGGAACTCCAAACGAACACGAACATGGATAATCACCGAGTGTTCAAGCGGCGACGTCCAAGTTTTGAGGACGGTCAAAAATGGGGTGTCTACACTTGTGCATGGCTCAAATTATTCCAATTCAAGTAATTAGCCTTCATCCACAGGCATACAAGCAGGTATATCAATTAAGCACTTAGCCTCATGATAAGCATACTAGACATGGCAACAATCACACTCATGCAATATGCTAAAGTGAGTAAAGGCTCACCTAGTACTCCAACCCAAAAAGACATAAGAGAGTTAGAAAAAAATGCATGATTCCTAACTATGCAATATGACTAATGCAACATATGCGATATGCAATCTAAAATAGGCTCGGCTACTTAATCATGGCATATGAATCAATGGATAACATGTGGTTTAAGCACATATTCAAATAAGTATTAAACTAACAATGCAGTTGGAATGATGAATTGAGCCTCGGTGCGTGCAATACAAGTGGATGCAAACATGAAGAATACTAATTTAAACATGATGTCTCTAAATTAACCATCGTAAGCAGTTAAATAAAAGGGAGAAAGACGTGGGGTTGGAAGACATACGCATTATTATAACATTATGCTCTCACGAAGGAGAGTCCGAATGAATAAACTAACTAGCTAACTAATTAAGCTAAGCTAATTAATTAACTATTACAAACCGAATTAAATAAATTAACTCATAATTAATTAACTACTTTAGCTAATTAAATAATTACAACACAAGTACAATTAAAAGAAGTCAGTAAACTAAACAACTAACTACTCCGCCTCGGGAAGCGAGAAATGTTCATGCGCATGCTCGATTTCCACCTGAAAAGTTACTGTTTTGCTTCTAGAGAGCCTCTGTTGCATAATAGAACACATACACTATTGCCCACTTCTAGAATGGCTCTACTCTTCCAAGGAAATGATGAACTCCTTAGTTCACAAACTCCCTCTTGATCACCCTCAAGTGTAGGAAGTGTGTTCTCAAATCCTTAATTCGAAATTATGGAGTTTATGGTATGTGTTGGCCCAAGTTGAAATGTTTTCTTTCTTTTCTCTCTAACTCTTTCTTTCTAACTCTCTTCAATTCTCTTCAGATTAGCCCCGCCTCCTTTGCTGAGCCTCCATTGCTTTATATAAGCAACAAAACAACATATAATATAATAATATAATATTATATAATATATAGTTATATGCATATAATATAATATATATACACCTTATGTTGTTTGATTTGGATGTCGGTAGCCGAGGGCTGACCAACATCAAAAGATTTTTACAATATGTAAGAGGGGCTAATTTGAGCCCACTAAATTATTTAGGCCCAATAGCCCAAGATTAGTGGGCCCGAATTTATCGCAAGTCCAAGATTGGTGGACCCGGATTTATCGCCGTCAAACGGGCTGAATGGCTCTAAGCCTCGAAAGGGTTCGGATCCACGAACCGAGACTTACTCGGGCCCGGACTTGAAAGGGTATTAAGCAAGCCTAGAGATCCGAGGCACTCGACTCGAAAGGGTTCGGATCCACGAACCTAGAGGTCGAAGCACTTGGCTTCGAACGGATTCAGACGCAATCTAGAAGCCGCTCCGTTAATGAGTCCCAGAACACTTGCGGGCTCGGAGCTTTCCGGGATCTACGCACCAGAACCATGGGCGTAATGGAGTCCGAACAAAGGACCCGATCCCGAGGACGGTGAGTGGAGATAAATTCACTCTTCTGGTAAACTAGCCTATTACCCGGTCGAGGTGGCACGATCTAGGGGGTCCCTGAGACTCGGCAATATTTGCGGCAGGGCGTTCTCTTGAACTACCCCTGACCCTGATGCGGCAACGTCCTCTGGGACTACCCCTGACCCTTTGGGATGATTGGGGATCATTGGTTTAGGTTGGCTAAGAAGAAGGGTTCGCCGAGGGTTGATTTCCACTTCGGGGTTTTCTCTCATCCTCGGAGAAGTCACCTCCTCGGAGAACCACCTCCTCGGAGAAATCACCTCCTCGGAGAAATCACCTCCTCGGAGAAGTCACCTCCTCGGGGAAGTCACCTCCTCGGAGAAATCACCTCCTCGGAGAGGTCACCTCCTCGGAGAAATCACCTCTCGGGGAAGTCACCTCCTCGGAGAGTCACCTCCTCGGAGAAATCACCTCCTCGGAGAAGTCACCTCCTCGGGGAAGTCACCTCCTCGGAGAAATCACCTCCTCGGAGAGGTCACCTCCTCGGAGAAATCACTTCCTCGGAGAAGTCACATCCTCGGAGAAATCACCTCCTCGGAGAGGTCACCTACCCTCCTCGGAATCACTTCCTTCGGAGAAGTCACCTCCTCGGAGAAATCACCTCCTCGGAGAGGTCACCTCCTCGGAGAAATCACTTCCTCGGAGAAGTCACCTCCTCGGAGAGATCACCTCCTCGGACAAAATGGTTAGAGAGAATACTTCCCATGTGCCTTGCACATGGGCTCCGTCCTACATCATGAGGTGCCTATAATAGCACCCACCCATAGCTTTACAAGGGATGGATTTGGAGATTTCTAACTCTTGGGAAAGAACTAATTTCCCTCCTCCATTATCAACCTTGAGAGTGAAAGTGGGAGATCCATGGGAGAGCCTTGCCATTATTCTCTCTCTAGCCATTTTGCCTTCTTCTTCACCCAATCTCTTATCTCCATCATCTCCTTACTCTTGTGTTCTTGAGTTGAAACCATTGAAGAATCTAAGCCTCTCATCAAGGATCTTCGAAGATATTCGAATATTCCAACTCCTTTCTTGAACCCTCTCATACATTTGGCCTCCGCTGGGGAGGCGGATTGGTTAATGGTTTCAACAAGATCTGGAACTCATACAACACCAGCAAAAATGGCAGATAATGAGACTCACACAACAAGGCTCTTCCAATGGTGGTGATGAAAGGACTCAAGTTCAAGACTCACCTCTCATCCTTAAAGCTATTCAAGAACTCCAACACACTCAACAAGAGATTCTCACGACCTTTCAAATCTCACCCACACCATGTTGGTGATGGGTTCGAATTTCGCACCACCAGCACACAATGGAGGTCAAGTCGGCACTGACAAGCATCAACAACTTCATGGCTATGATGGTGCATGATGGCCACACCCGAGCAACTGGTGAAAGCTTCCAAATGATCTTGCAACTCTAGGGGCAAATGTATTTATAATGGTGCTTTCGGTGGCTGAATCAAATGAAGAGAAAGTTGGGTCTCTCTTTATTGAAGAAAGAGAGCAGGGTCTTCAATATTTTAGTAAGAGAGTGGGTGCGGCGCTATGCAACAAAAAAAGGAGAGACTACATTGATTAGGGTTGTCATCCCTTTCTTTCAATAAAAAAAAAAAGGTATGATGCTCAGAATACTCTTTCATATTATACATATTTATATATATAAGAGCCTGCCGTTTGTTTTCTTCCAAATAAAAAAACAGTGCATCAGCTTTACTTTTTTTATAATACAAAGTGTGCTGCTCAGAATAGTCTTTCATATTATATATATATATATTCTATATAAAGAGCCCGTCGTTTTTTGCCAAATCAAAGAAATGAAGGTGCATGAACCTTAGACTCTGTCAAGGCCAAATATTCCTGAAGACATAATGTGAAGCATGGCTGACAAGGTGAAATTATGCATGTCCGAGAAAATTATAATTTCTCATACAACGCAAGGGGCAAATGTAAGAGGGGCTAATTTGAGCCCACTAAATTATTAGGCCCAATAGCCCAGATTAGTGGGCCCGAATTTATCGCAAGTCCAAGATTGGTGGACCCGGATTTATCGCCGTCAAACGGGCTGAATGGCTCTAAGCCTCGAAAGGGTTCGGATCCACGAACCTAGAGACTTACTCGGGCCCGGACTTGAAAGGGTATTAAGCAAGCCTAGAGATCCGAGGGACTCGGACTCGAAAGGGTTCGGATCCACGAACCTAGAGGTCCGAAGCACTTGGCTTCGAACGGATTCAGACGCAATCTAGAAGCCGCTCCGTTAATGAGTCCCAGAACACTTGCGGGCTCGGAGCTTTCCGGGATCTACGCACCAGAACCATGGGCGTAATGGAGTCCGAACAAAGGACCCGATCCCGAGGACGGTGAGTGGAGATAAATTCACTCTTCGGTTAAACTAGCCTATACCCGGGTCGAGGTGGCACGATCTAGGGGGTCCCTGAGACTCGGCAATATTTGCGGCAGGGCGTTCTCTTGAACTACCCCTGACCCTGATGCGGCAGGACGTCCTCTGGGACTACCCCTGACCCTTTGGGATGATTGGGGATCATTGGTTAGGTGTGGCTAAGAAGAAGGTTCGCCGAGGGGTTGATTTCCACTTCGGGGTTTTCTCTCATCCTCGGAGAAGTCACCTCCTCGGAGAAATCACCTCCTCGGAGAGGTCACCTCCTCGGAGAAATCACCTCCTCGGGGAAGTCACCTCCCGGAGAGGTCACCTCCTCGGAGAAATCACTTCCTCGGAGAAGTCACCTCCTCGGAGAAATCACCTCCTCGGAGAAGTCACCTCCTCGGGGAAGTCACCTCCTCGGAGAAATCACCTCCTCGGAGAGGTCACCTCCTCGGAGAAATCACTTCCTCGGAGAAATCACCTCCTCGGAGAAATCACCCTCGGAGAAGTCACCTCCTCGGAGAAATCACCTCCTCGGAGAGGTCACCTCCTCGGAGAAATCACTTCCTCGGAGAAGTCACCTCCTCGGAGAGATCACCTCCTCGGACAAAATGGTTAGAGAGAATACTTCCCATGTGCCTTGCACATGGGCTCCGTCCTACATCATGAGGTGCCTATAAATAGACCCACCCATAGCTTTACAAGGGATGGATTTTGGAGATTTCTAACTCTTGGGAAAGAACTAATTTCCCTCCTCCATTATCAACCTTGAGAGTGAAAGTGGGAGATCCATGGGAGAGCCTTGCCATTATTCTCTCTCTAGCCATTTTGCCTTCTTCTTCACCCAATCTCTTATCTCCATCATCTCCTTTACTCTTGTGTTCTTGAGTTGAAACCATTGAAGAATCTAAGCCTCTCATCAAGGATCTTCGAAGATATTCGAATATTCCAACTCCTTTCTTGAACCCTCTCATACACAATATAATATATAACATATAATTATATAATTTATACCCATTTTTACATTTATACCCATTTATGTAAAAAAACTAAAAATATGAACAAACACATAAAATTATGCAAAATTACCAAAATACTAAACTAATGAAATATTTAGTATTTTAAAACAATTTGGCCATAATGGTGAAGGTTGGGATTAAAATTCAAATTCCGTCTCTCTTATTGAAGATTCTGTAAGAAAGACATTCTACTTGTCATCATCAAGTAATCAAAAGAAAGCGCCAAAGTCTTAGGGCCGGCCAAAGTGGGGTGTCTACAATTATTATCACATCAAAAACCTATTGATCGTCCTGATTTAATTGTCCTTGTTTTTGAGTTGAAGAGAAAATGTTTGATGAAGGAGATAGAAACAAATAAAGCGTTTGGAAATAAAGTGGCACATGTTTTTACAATTGAATTTAAAAAATGAGGCCTCCCCCATATGCATGCACTTTTATTTCTTAAGGGTCCAGACAAAATTCGAACATGTGCTCAAGTAGACAAATTGTTCTGTGCAGAATTTCCAGACCCAAAAGATGATCCTATGCTTTTTGAAACTGTCAAATGTTGTATGGTACATAGACCATGTGGTGCTCGAAATCGACATGCACCATGTATGGAAAATGGTAGATTCAGTAAGAGATACCCTCGAGCTTTCACAGAAACAACAACTATGGATCAGGATGGATACCCTATCTATCGTCGTCGCAATAATGGTCAAGTACATACTGTGAAGGGGCAAGAAGTTGATAATAGGGATGTCGTACCATACAATGCATATCTTTCTAAACTATTCAACTGTCATATAAATGTGGAAGTTTGTGCCAGAATGAGATGTCTCAAGTATATACATAAGCACATTTACAAGGGTTATGATCGTACAACAATGGTGTTGGGATCGATAAATGAGATTCAACAATATCTCGATGCAAGGTATATTAGACCTCCAGAAGTTGCTTGGCGAATATTTGGTCATCCTTTGCATGCAGAGATACTAACAGTTGTATGATTGGCACTTCATTTACCTGGAATGTATCGCGTTGTTTTTAACCTAGAAGAGTCAATAGGAATGATTCAATCTAGAGCTGGTCAACAAATGTCAACTCTTACTGGCTTTTTTGCATATTGTGCTGCCAGTGAAGATGAATGTCCATTCACTTATCAATAATTTCCACAGTATTTTGTTTGGCTCAAGTCGGAAAAGAGATGGAAATCAAGAGAAATGGGATATGCAATTGGTAGAATGTACTTTGCTAGCCCTAATTATGGTGAAAGATTTTATCTACGTTTGTTACTAACTGTTGTCAAAGGACCAAAGTCGTTTCGGTCTTTACGCACGATCGATAATGTTGTGCATGATACATTTAAGTTAGCGTGTTGCAATGTGGCTTTTAGAAGATAATAAAGAATGGATACATGCTTGAAAGAGGCCACAGTTATGAAAACTGGATACCAATTGAAGAGATTGTTTAGTATTATTCTCATCCAGTGCTCTCCACTAAATCCATTTGCATTTTGGAATCAATTCTCAACGCATATATATGATGGTCTTGCACATAAGATTCGTTCATTGTTTGCCATTTCTAACCCAACTGAGGTTCAAATTGAAGATTATGATCTCCATCTTTTAAATCAAATGCTTCATAAATCAGGCAAATGTTTAATTGACTTCGTACCCATGCCACAACCTACTGCAAATTGGAGTGCAGTAGTTGGTAATCGATTGATATTCGAACATCAACAACTGTAGAATGAAGCACAACAAGCAGATCCACAAATTACTATTTATTGTCTCAATAATGGATAGCGGAATGCTTATAACACAATCACTTCTTCAATTTTTCAAAATAAATTAACTGTTTTCTTTCTTAATGAGGATGCTGGAACAGGGAAAACATTTTTATACAATACGATTGCATTAAAATGTCACATCCTTGGGCATATCGTTGTTACTGTAGCTTCATCTGAAATTGCATCATTGTTATTGGTAGGAGGTCGCACTGCACATTCAACATTTTTCCATTCCGTTAGATGTTTTGAAAAATTCACTTTGTGGGTTTACCAAACAATCATTACAAACTAAGTTGTTTAGAGAAACAAAACTCATAATTTGGGATGAAATTCCTATGCAACATAGACATTGTGTTGAGGCGGTTGATCGTACATTGAGGGATATTCATGATAGTGAAAAGCCATTTGGGGGTATTATTGTTGTTCTTGGTGGAGACTATCGACAAATCTTACCAGTTATACCCAAAGAAGTTCGTGATCAAATTGTGAATGCATCATTAAGACACTCTGTTATATGGAAGTATATACATATCTTAACTTTGGATTTGAATATGTGCTTGAACCACGGAGACCATTAAAATGCTATTTTTGCAAATTTCTTGGTGGAGGTAACACTACTTTAACATTTTTCTTTATTATATAGATTATTTTATATTAATAAATTGTGTTTACACTCATATATTTTTTTTAATTGATTTCACTTTTTTTAGATTGGGACTAATTCTCAAGAAATCATCAACCTTCCATCAACAATACACGAATGTCAAGATTTGAATGAATTACTCTCTACAGTTTACCCACAGTTGAATATGATAGAGACGTTGACCCTAACATTTTTAACTGAACGCACCATTCTATCTGCGCGTAACGATGATGTCAGTGACATTAATACTACTACGTTAAATATCTTTCTAGGGAGATTATATACTTATTTTGCAGCAGATAAAATGTCTGAAGATAATGAAATTGATCCTACCATTACAAATAGATGTCCTAATGAATATTTAAATTCATTGGATCCTCCTAGGCTACCAACTTTTAAGGTAAAGTTGAAAATGGGTTGTCCTATAATATTGTTAAGAAATATTGTACCAAAAGATGGACTATGTAATAGCACAAGATTGATGGTTACTAGGTGCGACACTCGTATAATTGAAGCTTAAATTTTAATTGGAGAAAAGCTTGGCAATTTGGCATTCATACCAAGGATATCTTTGACACCATCTTCTTCAAAAATGTCTTTCCAAATGACAAGACGTTAATTTCCAGTCTGATTAGCATATGCCTTGACCATTAATAAATCTCAAGGACAATCTGTGAAATTTGTTGGGATTGATTTGCGCATACCAGTGTTTAGCCATGGTCAATTATATGTGGCATTGTCCAGATGTACATCCTTTGATCATATAAGTATTCTCCTCCCTAAAGATAGTTTGGATTCTACTACAAATATTGTTTATTCTGAAGTGTTGTTGTAGTGTTCCATGTTCGTTAAATCATGTTTTATCAAAAGGTAACCATGTAGATTTATTTCTATTGATTATATATCTCTTTTTATAAAATTTCAATTTAATAATAATTGGAAATATGGATTTTTTTAGGATTAGATCGAAAAATTTATGGAGCTTAAAAGGAGAAATACAACTAGCTTGCTTCAATGGGGATGTAATAAGGTAATTTCAATCTCAAAGTATTTTAATATGTATATTTCCAACAAATATACCAATCTATATATATATATATATATTTTCACAAATTACCAAATTGTTGTGCATGTTCCTCATTGGGAATACATACAAGTTAATACAAAGACTTTTTCGAAAGTAATAAGGAGGAAGTTTGAGTAAACACATATTTGAAGACATGTTATTGACACATCTTCTGTAAAGCATACATATTCTAGAAAGCTTCAACCCACTTTTTTTTATAAAGTTTTAACCCACTTTTTTGGTGTATGATAATATAATGTTTGTTTTTCTTATGTAGTTATAATTTGATTGGCAGCAGTAGCACTAACTAGTGTGCATTTTAATTTTAATTTCTATTAAATTGTAGAGCACTGGCTAGTGTGCATTATTTGATATTTAATTTTTTTTTATATTTGATTTGTTTGAAATTGTAGAGTACAATCTATTAAATATATTTTTATAACTGCATTTTAATCTTAATATTATTTACACCGTGCCTTAGGCATGGGCATACATGTTTATAGATCTACAAATGCCCTACGAGCTAGATTTTACTATGTGCAGTGAAGATTAGGTTAATAAATTTTATAATTCACAAATTAAATGAATTTGAACAATTAATTATTATTTTTAAATATATTTAATACCTGGTAGATTTCATAAATTTAGACCTTATATGAATCTTCAACATCTATATAATAAAGCAGGATGGTTTTTGAATTTGTCTTACTAGGACATTTAGATGGCTTAGATCTATTCAAATTGTAAAACAACGACTGAGATATACTTCTCCCATTTTTATTTTTCTCTCTATTTGTTTATTTTTTTTATTTTCTCCTTTTTGTTCACTTATTTTTATTCATATTATATGGAAAAGTTTGCGATCTCATAATTAGGAGCTAGATTTTACTGTGTGTAGTGGAGATTATATTAATGAAATTTTTACTCCACAAATTAAATGAATTTGAACAATTAATTATTATTTTTGAATATATTGAATACCTGATAGACTTCGCAAATTTAGATCTCATATGAATCTTCAACATCTATATAATAAAGCAAAATGGTTTTGTCCTACACTCATTTGTCTTACTAGGATATTGGACGGCATCTATTCAAATTATAAAACAACGGCTGAGATATATTTTTCAAAAAATATCCTACGTGTACATTTTCTATTTTCTTACTTCTCTCTTTTACTTTTTCCTTTTCTCACCCATCCTTATATGATCCCATTATCCCACCTTCTTCTCTATCTTTTTATTATTTTATTATTTTATTATTTTTTCCTTTTTGTTCACTTATTTTTTATTCATATTATATTGAAAAATCTGCGATCCCAAAATTAGGACCTAGATTTTATTGTGTGTAGTGGAGATTAAATTAATAAATTTTAAGTCCACAAATTAATTAAATTTGAATAATTAATTATTATTTTTAAATATATTTAATACATAATAGACTTCATAAATTTAAATCTCATATGAATTTTCAACACATTTTAATAAAGAATGACGGTTTTTAATAAAGAATGACGGTTTTTGAATCTTCAACATATTTTTGTCTTATTAGGACATTTGGATAGCTCAGATCTGTTCAAATTATAAAACAAAGACTGAGATATATTTTTCAAAAAATGTCCTACATATACATTTTATACTTTCCCGCTTCTTTCTCTTACTTTTTCCTTTTCTCATCCATCCTTCCATGATCCCACCTTCTTCCCTTTTTTGTTTTTATTTCTTTTATTTTATCCCTTTTTATTTTTCTCTCTATTTATTTTTTTTTATTTTCTCCTTTTTGTTCAATATATTTTACACATATTTTCATACAATGTATGTATGCCTGTAATACATTAGGACATTACGGGCATACACACAATTTCCATATAATTATATAAGTAAAAACAATATTGTATGTATGTCTATAGAAATTGTATGTATACCAGACACATCTATCTATCTGGCTATATATTATATAAGTAAAAGAGAGTTTTCGTGAGGAGTTTTGTGAGAATTCCAAAATTTTATAATGAATTTGTGATTTTATCAAATAAAAAAAAAATAGTGTTGAGATTAAAATTATATTCTAATTCTAATATTATTTTCACCGTACCTTCAAGTACATGCATACCATCCTCAGACATTTTCTTCTACTAGGACATTTGGACTGCTCAGATCTATTCAAATTGTAAAACAACAGCTGAGATATGTTTTTCAAAAAATATCCTACATGTATATTTTCTATTTTCTCACTTCTCTCTCTTACTTTTTTCTTTTCTCACCCATCCTTCCATGATTCCATGATCCCATGATCCCACTTTCCTCTTTCTTTTCTTTTTATTTTTTTTATTTTCTCCCATTTTTATTTTTCTCACTATTTGTTTATTTTTTTAATTTTTTCTTTTTTGTTCACTTATTTTTATTCATATTATATGGAAAAGTTTGCGATCCCAGAATTAGGAGTCAGATTTTACTGTGTATAGTGGAGATTAGGTTAATGAATTTTATAGTTCACAAATTAAATGAATTTGAACAATTAATCATTATTTTTAAATATATTTAATACCTGATAGATTTCATAAATTTAGACCTTATATGAATCTTCAACATCTATGTAATAAAGCAGGATGGTTTTTGAATTTGTCCTACACACATTCGTCCTACTAAGACATTTGACCGACTCAGATCTATTCAAATTATAAAATAACGGCTGAGATATATTTTTCAAAAAATATTCTGCATGTACATTTTCTATTTTTCCGCTTCTCTCACTTTTTCCTTTTCTCACCCATCCTTCCATGATCCCATGATCCCACCTCCCTCTTTCTTTTCTTTTTATTTTTTTATTTTTTTCCATTTTTATTTTTCTCGCTATTTGTTTATTTTTTTAATTTTCTCCTTTTTTTTCACTTATTATTATTCATATTATATGAAAAAGACCTCTAAAGGCCTTTAATTTCGATTGCAAACAATGGCAGAGCCACATAATGACCGGAGGTCACGTGTCCCCTTGTATTTTTATTTTTTTACATATGTATATAAATAAAATTTTAAACAAAAATAATATTTAGAATAAAATGTCAATGACATTTTTAAATTTATGAGAACAATAGTAATTATTTTATTGAAAATGAAGTGACTACAACAAATTATATTTTTATATTTGAAAATTTTGTGAAAAATTCTCAATATAAAGGGTAATATCTATTATTATTGATATGCAAATATAATTAATCTCACTATATATATGTGTGAAAATTACGAAAGTGTTAGTTATATTTGCATGTAGAGTTTACCCTTCATATGTTGCTTATTATTGGTTGGTGATATCATGTGTCAATGATGATTTGATATCACTATTATATAAAATTTTAATTCAAATCTTATAAAAATTTAATTTATCTTACCATTATATAATTTATTTTAAGACTTAAAATATAACTTTTTTACACTGCCTATGATACATTAATTACACGCAATACTTTCTTTTCAATTTTACTCAAAGCTAATTGTCAAATTTTATGTGAAATACTTTTGTAATAATTTATTTAAATTTTTATATTTAATATTAATTCAAAAATTATTATTATATTCTTATTGTTGATTATGGAAAAAAAAAATTAAAGTTGTAATTAATAAGTATGTGTTTGACATGCACTAAAAAAGCGCATTTTTTTTGCATACATGCACTTATTTTGGTCACAATAATCAATATCTTCTCTTTACTTTTTATACTCACTTTCTCTACTTTTCTATATATTTTTTGGAAAATGTATTATACCCCCACTGGGGGTCGACCCCCAGTGAGGTGGAGGCCCGTGATTGGGCGAAAAAAGTCTGTTTTTTTTTTTTTTTGGGACTGTCAACCAGTGGGGGCGCGCCACCTCACTGGGAGTGCGACCCCCACTAGGGGTATAAGGCACTGCCGATATTTTTTTTTATAAAAAATTAAAATGCACACTTATTTTAAAACATATTAAACCGCCCATGTGTCCCTTCTGATTTCCTGCCTCCGCTAACTACTGATTGTGAAAACATGAGTTGATTGGCGCCTTTTTTTTTTTTTTTTTTTTCTTTTTTTTTTTTTTTTTTTTAAATCAACTAATACCATAAAACTTAAAAAATATTTGGAGCCCTTAAAATTTATAAAAATTTGGGAGTCTAGCCTTGGGTTAGGGTCAGCTTTGAATATCTAATGTGCCACATTAGCAAGGTGGTTGTAATAGTATTCATACAAGTGTTATTCATATTTATATATATATATATATTAAACTGATTTATTTTCATATTCAGCTATTAATAATTATTATACATGCTAAATTAAAAATAATATAAAATATGATACATAAAATTAATTGTTTTTTTTTAACAAATTTTTTTTTGTTGATAAATCTATTTTTTTGAACAATTTAATAGTATCAATTTATGCAAAAAGAAAATTTCATTGTATCGATTTATTAAAAGCATAGTAATAAGATGGAAGGGATGAAAAAATCCTTGTGAAGGTTATAAGATGCAAGTTGCGAAGTAATGTGAAGATGGATACTATTTCCAAACAAAAACTTATAGCTTTTAGTCTCCTTGTAATATCACAGTATCTATGGCCTCAACATACCCCCTTGAAAAATCACTCAACCACCACCCAATGTAATGAAAATCTACCTCCAGGTTGTATTTCTCAGGTGCGCATTTCCTTAACCACCATCAGCCCACCACAGAAATGTCTAATCTGATGAAAGCCGACGGCCTGCTGCTAGATGAATGTTAGTACATGACGATAAAATGAGCAAAATCCTTTGAAGTGAAAAGCTATTCGTAGCATAAATTCGAAACCAAAACACAACCATGAACCTCAGCAATAAAAACTTGCGAGTCCAACATCAATCAAACTACTAATGAAAATATAGACACCAGCTCTAAAATATAGATTGTACAATTCTCAGGTATGCCATACCAAAACACCATCACCCCACCACCACATCATGACCAATCAATCTGATGACAACACAGAGACCGCAGCCTGCTACTACATGACTGCCAGTAACTCCACTCCACAAAACATTGAAGAATCATTGAAGCCAAAAGCTGATAATGCAATGTTCATTGTATAATTTCGAAACCAAAACACAACCATTAACCTCAACAAAAAAACACTATAGCATAACACTTAACTTTTATTTATTAAAGATACCATGATATTATAGAAGCACACGGAAATTGAAAAGAAAAATAGAAAATAAAAAAGATAAACCAGTTTTCAAAAGCCATTTAACAATAATGGCTCACAAACACAAACACATTATTCGACGGACTACCATCTCACAACCAACCACCACATTAAACTTAGAAACCACCTCGGAGGCGGAGGACAAGATGCAGAGTGGACTCCTTCTGGATGTTGTAGTCAGCTAGAGTCCTTCCATCTTCCAGCTGCTTCCCAGCAAAGATCAACCTCTGCTGATCTGGTGGAATACCCTCCTTATCCTGGATCTTAGCCTTGACATTGTCAATGGTGTCAGAACTCTCTACCTCCAAGGTGATGGTCTTCCCGGTCAAGGTCTTCACGAAAATCTGCATCCCACCACGAAGACGCAGCACCAAGTGTAGGGTCGACTCCTTCTGTATGTTGTAATCAGCCAAGGTACGCCCATCCTCCAACTGCTTCCCAGCAAAGATCAACCTCTGCTGGTCCGGTGGGATTCCCTCCTTATCTTGGATCTTGGCCTTGACGTTGTCGATGGTGTCGGAGCTCTCAACCTCGAGGGTGATGGTCTTGCCAGTCAAGGTCTTAACGAATATCTGCATGCCACCCCTGAGACGGAGCACAAGGTGGAGGGTGGACTCCTTCTGAATGTTGTAGTCGGCGAGGGTACGCCCGTCTTCGAGCTGCTTGCCAGCGAAGATCAACCTCTGCTGGTCTGGTGGGATGCCCTCCTTGTCCTGGATCTTGGCCTTGACGTTGTCGATGGTGTCGGAGCTCTCAACCTCGAGGGTGATGGTCTTGCCAGTCAACGTTTTCACAAAGATCTGCATCCCACCCCTGAGACGGAGGACCAAATGAAGGGTTGACTCCTTCTGGATGTTGTAGTCGGCGAGGGTACGGCCGTCCTCTAGTTGCTTTCCAGCGAAAATGAGTCTCTGCTGATCTGGGGGAATTCCTTCCTTGTCCTGGATCTTGGCCTTGACGTTGTCGATGGTGTCAGAGCTCTCCACCTCGAGGGTGATTGTCTTGCCAGTGAGGGTTTTCACGAAGATTTGCATGCCGCCTCTGAGGCGAAGCACCAAGTGGAGGGTCGATTCCTTTTGGATGTTGTAGTCCGCAAGGGTACGGCCGTCCTCGAGTTGCTTTCCCGCAAAGATGAGTCTTTGCTGATCCGGGGGAATTCCTTCTTTGTCCTGGATCTTGGCTTTGACATTGTCGATGGTGTCAGAGCTCTCCACCTCGAGGGTGATAGTCTTGCCGGTGAGGGTTTTCACGAAGATCTGCATCTGTAAAAATCAATAACCAAATAAATCAGAAACCTAGATTGTGAAAATAAAAGCAAATCGAGGATTCCTTCTGTACAGATCTTTAAATACGTACAAAAATCAACAGATCCGAAAAGTTTATTTTATTTTTGTCAGAAAAAATATAGATCTATCGATCCAATTGAATAAACCAAAATCGATCAAATTGTCAAATTGTTGAAACAGATCTTGAAAACTCAAAAATTATAAACAATTGACTTCAAAACAGATCTCAGGAAAAATAAATAAAAATAAATAGCAACTACGAACAAATCGCCACAACATTGAGAGATCTATCAATCCATCAGAAAATCAACAGATTCGACACGTTTTAGATCTAGCCATCCATCAAGGAAAAGAATAATTTCGAAAACAAATCTTGAAAAAACAAAGGCGATCAAACTTTTTACACAGGTTTTACAAACGAAGAAACCAAAAACAGATCACAAAAAAAGCAATTGAGAATAAATAGATCTACCAATTAATCAATCCGATAAAAAATTCTGAAGAGATTGAGAACTAAAAGAATGACAAACGAAGAAGCCCTAATTACCTTGAGAGAGGAAAAAAGGGCCTTCGAAGAATCGCAGATGAAGATAGAAGAGACGATTGAATGAAGAACCAGGTTAGGAACGCCTGTATTTAAAGGCTGAGATTGGCTATCTTTAGACGAAACTGCCCCTTAGATTTTTCCAATCAGGAGGCGGCACGCGTAATGCATGACGTGGGATGCACCAAACCAACACGGCAAAGCAACGACCTTGTTCTTTCCCCAGAGTAAGTAATGCTGGTCCCCCGCGCTCCTTGACAGTGTTCACCACGCACAAGATCATATATATGAACCAAAATTCACCGTGAAAAAAGATTTCCTCAATAATAAAAAAATAAAATAAAATGCGAAAGATTTGCAAATAAAAAAATTATTTAAAAAGTCTTATAACAATGATGTGATAATAATATTTCAAAAATTATATCATTTTAATGAATCTCTTGGTTTGAAATAAATTGATATATATTTGTTTACTCATTCTGTTTTAATTTATATACAATTTTATGTATATATATATCATCACCACTAATGATTTAGTAAAAATTTTGTATTAAATAATCAAATTTTAAACTATCTAATATTTATCTTGACGGATGTCATTTAACTTTCTAATCTACATAGAAAAATTAGAAAAGTTACATTTCCAAAAAAAATTTGTAAAAATTTGAATTAAGAAAAATAATATGCAATATAGATTCAACGGTTGTGATATGATACCTAAATTTCAAATAAATTTGAACCATACAAATGTCTTTTGGGGTATTGTTTTGGAAAAAAAATTTATGAGTATTTAATATTGTGATAGAAAAACACACTTATGGGTCATAATTAACTTAGATGTAATTTGTGTCTTATCAATTTTGAATTTATAAAATTTGAGAATTTGGTTAAGGGTTGTTTGGGATATTCTAAATAAGTGCATTTTTTGACTTTTTATAAAATATGGGTTGGGTTTGAAGTGATGTGATAGAGAGGTGATGTGACTTAAATAAGATGATGTAACTTAAATAGAATAATGACTTTTTAACTTTTTTAGTATATGCCAAAAAAGTCAAATTTTGTCTTTTAACCTATTTTAAGTCATATAATCTCTCTATTTTTTATACATTTTTTTCAAAAAAAGTCAAAAAAATTAAAAAAATCAATTTTTATTCAACTTTACAAAACAACCCATATAATACATGTCACTTATATAATAGTTTCTTTGGTTTTATTTCAAGAAGTCTAATGAATTGTGAGCCATTGTTCAAGATTTTATTATGGTTGGGTTTGACAATTGCTTTTTAGTAATTTCGTTATTTTTTTATCTTTGTCAATTTTTGTAAGTAAAAATTTAAATAAAAAATAGTCAATTAATGATATAAAAAAAAGTAAGAGTGACATTAAGATTATCGATATATTTATATATTTTATAAAAGAATACTTTTAAGTAGAGATATTATGAGAGTTTCAAAATCTCATACAAAATTATTTTTAAAATCAAAACCTCTATGTAGGATTATAAAATAAAAGTTAAATGGAAGCTTACTAATGGGATTTTTCTTAATTGTTTAAAATTAAGAAAACAAAAAAATTAGTATGAGATATTGATCATAAGACTTCTCACTAAATATCTCATTTTGCTTAGACAAATGAGAGCATAAGATTCACTTTATGTAAGTGAAACAATTCACTTTTTCATTCTTTTCTCGATGTGGGATTGTAAAATAAAAGTTATTGCAAGTCAGCCAATGAGAATTTTCTTAATTGTTTAAAATTTAAAAAATTCAATAATTTATATAAATTGAAGTATAAGATTCACTTTACGTAAATGAAACAATTCATTGTTTTCTTTTTTCCCAATGTGGGATTGTAAAATAAAATGTAAATGGATACTAACCAATGGAGATTTTTTTAAATGTTTAAAATTAATAAAATTCAATAATTTTAGAATGAGGATTTAGAGCTTCTACAGGGCTTCTCTCTCAAGACCTCTTTATAAGATTCACTTTATATAAGTGAAATAGCTCACTTTTTCTTTTTTGCCCGATATGGGATTGTAACACTTTATAAAAATGAAATAACTCACTTTTTCTTTCTCTTCTCGATATAAGATTGTAATTATTTTAAAGTTAAATATTATAAGAGTTTCAAAATCTCATACAAAATTATTTTTCAAATCAAAACGTCTATGTGAGATTATAAAATAAAAGTTAAATAGAAGTTAACCAATGGGGATTTTATTAATTGTTTAAAATTAAGAAAATCAAAAAAATAAGTATAAGATATTAATCATAGGGCTTCTCACTAAAAATCTCCTTTTGCTTATATAAATTAGTTTGTTTCAAATTTAATCAATATATTTTGATAAAATCGCTAAAATTGCGGTTAAACCAACGAATCAATCAAATAAAAAATGATTTAGCCTAATTGGCTAGGTCATAATTAATTAATTAAAACTTTTAAAATTTAAATTATATTTAATTGAAACATGTACAATACTACAATATTAAATAGGATGGAAGTATAAAATTTACTTATCGTCTCCAAGATGCAGTCATATTTTCTAAATTTGATATGAAATCAGGATATTGGCAAGTCCAAATTGCTGAACAAGATAGATATAAAATTGCTTTTACCGTACCCTTTGGGCATTTTGAATGGAATGTTATGCCATTTGGATTAAAAAATGCACCATCTGAATTCCAGCATATTATGAATGATATTTTCAATCCTTATACAGAATTCTCCATTTGTTATATTGATGATGTTTTAATTTTCTCCTCATCAATTGACCAGCATATGAAACATCTTAATATTTTTAAGCATGTTATCATTAGAAATGGATTAGTTGTTTCCACACCAAAAATGCAATTTTTTCAGACAACAATTAGATTTTTGGGCCATAATATTCATAATGGTACCATAATCCCTATCAATAGAAGCATGGAATTTGCATCTAAATTTCCAGATGAAATTAAAGATAAAACACAATTACAGAGATTTTTGGGTAGCTTGAATTATATTCATGATTACTATCCTAACCTTGCTACCGATGCAGCAATCTTATATTCCAGACTTAGGAAAAATCCTCCGCCATGGGGTCCAGAACATACAAAAGCTGTTCAGAAAATTAAAGCTAGAGTCAAAACTCTACCCTGTCTTTCTTTACCAAATCCAGAATGGAAGAAAATTGTTGAAACTGATGCCTCCAACCTTGGTTATGGTGGCATACTTAAACAATTTAATCCTAACAGTAAAAAAGAAGAACTCTTAAGATTTACTTCTGGCATTTGGCACCAAGCTGCTAAAAATTATCCAACCATAAAACAAGAATGTTTAGCCATTATTAAATGTGTTCTTAAATTCTAGGATGATTTATTAAATCAACATTTTTTTAATAAGAGTTGATTGTTCTGCAGCCAAACAAATTTTCAAAAAAGATGTACAAAATTTGGCTCAAAAGCAAATTTTTGCCGCATGGCAGGGTCAACTTTCAGTATTTGATTTTGATATTGAATATATCAAAGGAGAAACGAATTCCCTTCCAGACTTTCTAACCCGCGAATATTTGCAGGGTCCTAATAATGCAGAATAGAGGCCGAGGCCCGGGCAGACGGGGCCATGGCAGGGGCTCAAACCCTTACAATACAGAATTTCCAGGGCTTAATGCCTATTCCAGTAAAAAAGGGGAATCTAGCCAAACGGCTAAAGATGTCCTCCTTGGTCCTCCAGTACCCTATGTCCAGAATTTCATTACAGAGGAAACAGTCTGTAGACGTCCCCGAACGCCCCGGGAGGTGTTAAGTCCCGTTCTGTTCATATTGGGGTCACTACAATTCAAGGACTCAAATGTCACGGTTCTTAATCCTGAACCAAAGAGTCCAAATCCGGCAAATCGTTTTGAGAAAACTGATTTTTGAAAGAAGTGCCAAACATGGACTGCTTTGCCAGATAACAGAGTCGCCACCTAAATATTTTTAAAATGGGAAATTTAGGAAACCCTGACTCGGTGCCAAAGGCCACGTGTCCGTCATCACCAAAGTTGCCTCGGCTCGGGAACTTGGGTACGATTGGGGAAGGTCACTTCGTGAGCACCCCCGCTCGCCCGGTCAAAGACCGGCCTCTACTAACCATGATATCTGATTTTGAAAACATTGTATGCTCTTATTCCGGTTATTAGCCTAGGTTTACTATGTGATGCTCGCAGCAAACAAGTATAGACTGAGTCGCCTGAATTGGAACAAAACATTTCATGTTTGTTTGTTTGAAAATGGTTTGATGGTGCTACTCGCAAGTAGGCTAAGACGTGGATTTGCCACCCTCAGGTGGGCTTAGAAAACATGATTTTGCCACTATCTAGTGGGCTTAAAGCAAACATTTGATGAATTGTCCCAATCCAAGTAACTCAACCTCCACCCACAGGCATTCAAGGCAGTTATATCACATAAGCATATAGCCTCATGGTAAGCATGCTGTCATGGCAACACTCACACGCATGCAAGGATGCTAAAGCATAAGTACTTACCGAGTACTCCGAGCCAAAACAGAAAACATATTAGAAATCATGCATGATCCTAACTATACAGAAATGCCTAATGCAACGCATGCAATAATGCAACTATAGCAGGCTCGGCTATTCTAAACATGGCATATGAAATGCTACAGCTAACATGTATTCAATTTGGAATTGAAATACAAATGCAGTTTGTATGATGCGCCGAGCCCGGTGCGTGCAAAACAGATGAATGATGCAAACATGCTGTCATACTGTATGCTAATTGAAATATACCCTATATCTAACCATCGTAAGCGGGTAAATAAAAGGGAGAAAGAAATGGGGGTTGGAAGACATACATCACACTCACCCACACTTATTACAATTATGCCCTCGCGCAGAGGGTCCGAATAAATATACAGTCCGAAATGAAAGAATAATACAGATTTCTAATTAATGTACAGATTAACTACAAAAAAGTAAAACTGGCATGCAAGCCAGGGACTGCCTTGCTTCTGATGAATGATGTATGCGGGGCTGCCTTGCGCAGAAATCCACTGGGATGCCCAATTTAGCCTCTGTTCGCAGTGTTTCTTGAAATGCGTGCCCGACTCCGAAAAGTTGCTGGTTCCTTATTTGCTGCAACAGAGAGCAGGAAAAGGGCATAGCAATGTATTTCACAAATATATGCATGCCTCGATCCTCGTGCCACCAATCACGCATACCGATGCATGATGGCCGAGGAATCGGATTGCACAACTCAATATAAGGTGCAATGCAGATGAATGCTACAACAAAACCTAACTCCATCATGGGTAATCCGGAGTGTCGGTGACTTGGGAATTGAGACCCGTTCCGTCGCTCGGAGTACGAAACGTGCCTCGTTTCCCGTGTCCGGGCTAACTCCTATCCCGAACACAATGCGATATGCATGATATGTATGAAATGCAGCTAATATACAGTTCTAGTATGCGCAATGCTGGTGAAAATGAGATGAAAATGAGATGAAAATGAGATGCCTCGAAAAGCGCGCACGCGTGCACGCAAACTGAGGCGATGATGTGAAATGCAAATCGGATAAAACCGAAGTGCCTCGAAATGTGTGCACACGGGCACGCACTCCGAGGCGATAATATGAAGTGGAAATCGGATAAAACCGAAGTGCCTCGAGATGTGTGCCCACAGGCACGCACACCGAGGCGATGATATGAAGTGGAAATTGGATAAAACCGAAGTGCCTCGAAATGTGTGCCCACAGGCACGCATACCGAGGCAATGATAAAATGAGACGAAAATGCAAATTGGGCTTATACTAACATGAGTGGACCTCAGCCACACTCACATCAGATGCCGTCGGAGAAAACAGAGGTGCCTCGAAGTGCGTGCACACGGGCACGCAAACCGAGGCATGGCCCGAAGGCATGAAATAGCACGGGAAATGATATGCAAGCATGCAAACCAAATTTCAGCACCTAAACGAAGGGGAAAACAGTCCCGAAATGATACGAAATGACAACCAATGCATGAAATCATCCCGAAATGTGATTTTAAGTACCCGAAATGGCCTATAGCCATACTAAACATGCACAACATGATCATGAAATTCAAACCAGTAGCAAGGCAGCCCCAAATATGGCATTTTTTCAGTACAAAGCAAGGCTAAACAACAACCACAAGTATGGCAAAAATAGCTTGCAAAAACGGGGAAAAGAGAGGAATTACAAAGCAAGTAGTATATACAATGCTCAAACCAGAAAAATCAGTTCTACAAAATTGAATAGGGGCCAAAAACATGCATATTTACAGTAGATGAGATCCTCCAATTCAGTGTGTAGACATGCTTAAAATGGCATGCAAAAATGAGCCTACAAAGGGCTACAACATGAGGTACCATAAGCAAGCATCAAACAACTTTGGACCCTTGATAAAGTATGAAGAATAAGCCAAAATAAGACACTTTCTAAGCCTTATGAAGGCTTAAATCAGTAGCTAAGCAAGCCTAAACAAACATGCAATTTTACGGAAAATATGGAGGATATAACATGAAGTACCAAAACCAGTTATCAAATGGCCTAAGGACCTTAACAAAACATGAAGAATAGGCAAAAATAAGGCTCTGTCTAGGCCTGATGAAAGCTGAAATCCGAAGCATGGTGAGCTTAAAAACACATGCAAAATGGGATTGTAATAAGAATTCAAAGCAAGTGATATGTAGAGCAAGAAAACCAGGTTGAGCCCTTCTTAAATGTTGAAGAGGGGCTTAAAATAAGCACAATCACAGTATGTTGCATGCTCCAACTCAGATCAAAAATAGGCCAAAACAATCATGCAATTTTACGGTAAAATGGAAGCATTTCAAAGGAAGTTCATGACAGAGAAGCCAAACATGGTTGAGCCCTTCTTCAATGTTGAAGAGGGGCTCAAAATAAGCCCACTCACAGTATATAGTATACTCGAAATCAGATCACTCAAAAGCTAAACAAAGCATGCAATTTAATGGCCTAAAGAGTGATATTGAAGCAAGTGTATGAAGGAGACACCAAACAGGGTTGAGCCCTTCTACAATGTTGTAGAGGGGCTCAAAATAAGCACAAAACCAGAAGGGGTCAGAGCCCAAATCAGTGAGAAAATAGGGTAGAAATTTGAAGCAAAATTGTGCAAGAAAAAAGGGAAATAGTGACTTACCCTTGAAGACAAGTCTTTCTTTGCCTCTTGACTTGACTTTGTTGCTTCTTAACCTCTGAAAAACACTCCTTTGCTGCTGAAATGGAGGTGGTGATGGTGGTGCTTAGGGTTGATGAAGAGAGGAGCTAGGGACTTGGAGAGTTTTTGGAGCTTTTGGCTATGGAAATGAGATCAAAGGGAGATGAAGTGTTGAGAGGAATTTGTCCAACCTCAACAAAGAAGGAGGCCATGCCCTCAAATAGGCAAGAAAGGGGTGTAAAAGGGAGGGAAATGGAGGCAAGATTTCCCTCCCAAAATATCCCCGGATGGGGGAGATATTTCAAAAAAATATCCGGACAGCTGTAAAGAGCTGGAAAGCAGAAAGCTGGCCGGCCAGGTAAATTTCTGGGAGGTGGCCGGCCGGCCACCCCACCTGGTCGGCCAGCCACTCACCCTGGCCGGCCGGCCATGGCCCAAAAATGAAGTGAAAAATTTCTGGCCGACCACTATGTGTTAGTGTCCTCCCAGGTGTGTAGAACAAGGTTCCAAGGTCGGAAATTGGCAACACTGAAGCAAGAGCCACAACATAGAGCTTAAAGGAGAGGCTCAAAAATGAAAGTAACAATTGCTGGCCGACCACCAACTTTTAGGGTCCTCCCAGATGTGTGTAGAACAAGGTTCCAAGGTCGGAAATTGGCAACACTGAAGCAGGAGCCACAACATAGAGCTTGAAGGAGAGGCTCAAAAATGAAACTCTGAATTGCTGGCCGACCATGCACTTTTAGGGTCCTCCCATGTGCCCTCATCACAAATATGTAGCTTTGGTTGGAAGAAAATGGGCCTAGGGTGTTCAACATTAGCCCGGAAGTGAGCAAAACGGGCGCCGGAGGAGCGAAACTGGTATCTGGGATAATTGCTGGCCTCCTACCCTCCAGTGATCTTCCTAATGTTAAAACAGAGGTACCTGCCAAAATTGAACAAAAACTAATGAGAAATGAACGCTCGGGGCCCAAACCGCGCAGTTCGGGGTCCCGAAAACCGGCTGTAAGCACCGAAAGTGGCATACGGCCACGAAGTGGGCATCTGGGACCCTAGTGTGCCCTGTTATGCCAAAACAGAGGTGCCTGCCAAGAACCGGAGGAATCGGAGACGGTTGGGCGATCCCGAACCGAGGCACACGGCCTGACGGCTCCGGAAACCGGGAACCGGGCTCCGAAATGGGCAAAATGGCCTACGGCCACAAAATGTGCGCACGGCCACCGAGAGATAGTCTACAGGACTACTCTCAGGAAAGAAAACAGAGAAAAACGAGCCTGGTTCGCAAACCGAGATAAGGCACAGAAGAGGATTCGGAAGTTCGGAGGCAGGGCGCACGGCCGCGACTCTGGGACTTCTGAATGAGCACAAAATGCAACATCACCGAGCGCTCAATCGGTGACGTCTGAGTCTTAAGGTCGGTCAAAAATGGGGTGTCTACACAGTCCTCTACATTGAAAATACAGATATCCAGTGGATGAAAGATCCATGGGAAATTAAAATGAGGTATTTGACCACTCAACATTCGTTGCCTCACTTTGATCAATACAGATACATTTATGAGAAGATCCTTGTTGATACTGCCTCTGTGGATTTCAAGCATACTCTTGTTGAGCCAAATCGCACAGCTAGTCCTATCAACTACAGCAAAGCCACTATCCAGCACATTATGCCTATGCCGGCTTGGGGAATGCACCCCCATGTTACCCGTACTCTTGAGATCCATTCTAAGGAATCTCGTTACAGTTACTGGGACTATATTGATGCTTTTTCTCAGGCATTCTTTTATATGAATCCCCCCCCGGAACCATTCTTGGTTTATCCGGGTCCTTCCAGAACTTTTACAAAACGATCTCCCAAATTGGTTTCTCGTTTGGTGGGATAAGTTTGGTATTCAAATTGATGCTTTTCCAAAAGATGTTCGCAATGCTTTCAAAGAGTGGCAAATTGCATACAGCCACCTTCCAGGATATAAGGACATATCTATGTCCAAATTTACAGTCCATTTTGTAATTCGCTTTGGAATTCCATGGATTTGGAAGTGGGATTTTCAATGCGATTTCCAAAACAAAATTCCCCGTTTAAAAAGAGTTTTCTTTTATAAGTGGTGAAATAAGATGGATGATCCAAAGCCCCATCAAGAATTGCTCTAGAAAATTAAAGGTCATACTCAGGCCTGCTGGGATGCTACTCCTAAGTTAATCACAGCTGCACCAGTCCAGAATCCTTTTGTCCAAATTCAGAATGAATTAAGGCAAAAATATCCAGCACTGTCCGAGCAAGAATTAGTCATCAAAAGCATGGACTATATGAAAGAACAATTTCTCCAGTCATTTTTCAAAGATGATACCAGTATGAAATCTGGTACCAGTCATGACGATCCAGATAATGAAGCTCATACTGATCCATATGAGGACGAAAATGAATTCACTGTTTTAGCCGGTGAATCACAAGATCCAGCCGAAGCTGAAGCCGATCCCAATTTTGGTGACTTCTAAGACTCTCTCACCAGCATGATTGCCGACAAGATGAGTCAAGAAAAAGACAAAAAAGGAAAAGGAAAAGAGGAATAATTTGCCTCTTTGTCTCCCGCTTTTTCAGCATCACTTTCCAGTATAATGCTACAACAAAATAACTTTCGATAGCCATTTTACAGCTTAACAAAATGCCAAAAGAGCTTTCGGCCAAAAGCAGATTCCTTCATTTGCCTTATCTTCCAGCTGTCCATCTACCAACACTATTCTAGATAAGGGAATCCAAGGAGATAAGATGCTCGACTCCACCACCATTCAGGACACGCCACTTGTCTCTCTTAATCTTATCCCTTTATTTTTATTTTTCTATTTAAGGGATGCCACACCCTTGTTGTAGGCACGCATTAATATTTTTAGTTTCTCAGTTTCATATTCTGCTCTCTCTCTCTCTCTCTCTCTCTCTCTCTCTCTCTCTCTCTCTCAGTGTGTACTCTTCTCCTACTTTGTAAAGTGTTAAAATAAAAGTTTGCCGTATTGAAGTAAGTATTGGCTGTACCTCTATTTCTTTCTTTTATTTAATGCATGTCTGTATATTCTCTGTCTATATTAAATGAGATTTTAGATTTTTATCTAATAAGAAAAAATAATATTGAATATTATTTATCTATTTGGCCTACTGATGCTTGGGCTCTCCAAGAACTATAAACCTGTAATCAAAAGATTACACAAGTCCAGACTCAATTGAACGAACAGATTTGCCTGTTGGCTACGGCCATTCGGCCTCCCCCTCCAGCGCAGTAGATCATGAGACCATATATGGCATAATTAAGATAAAATAAAATAAAACTATAATAAATGTTATTCCTGGGTTAGTGCTTAATGATGGGTAGACCAGAGTAAGGGTTAGTGGGACGTCATCCAAGTCGCATAGTGTCAGACCATTAGCAGTGATTGCGGTTAGGTCATTTGATTACGTAAGTCGTTGACAGATGTGCTAGCTTTGCCCTGTGTCAAGCACCAAAATTGGTATCAGAGCCATGTTTAATCTTATCCACTTATCCAATAAACATTAACATTAAACATAAATTAGCTTTGCGGTTAGGTCATTTGATCGTCTGAAATAAATGTAAATGAGAAAAATCCACTTATCCAATAAGAAGAAATATAATCTTTTGGGGATTTTCCATACTTACGTTTTTTATGTTTAATGTTAATTATAGTTAGTTTTATTTTATGTTAATTAGTCATATATGGTCACATACATCCATACATGAGTATTGAACCTACAGAAGAAGTAGCCTCAGTGGCAAATATAGTATCTAATACAGTAGCTTCTACATCAGAAGCCCGAGAACTTGTTGCTTACCAAGATGTTAAGGAAGCCCTTGATAAGTGGACTATCCCTAAGGTCAAACCAGACACTATCTACAAGATAGGAACTTTTGACTTTTCCAATAAGAAAATAATCAAAACATTTGAACATGCTATGCCTGTCCAGAATAATGATGAGATAATATATCTTCTTCATTTCCAGGATTTATATCCTTTTATACAGAAATACAAGTATGTCCATATAGGACTTGTCCAGATTGCTTTCAAGCCCTTGACACTTTTAGGTCAGAATACAGTCTCCAGTGTACACTGAGAGATGGAAGATGTACAGATTGGAAAGCATCACTCATGGGAGCTGTAGAAACCAGTCTCTCACATGGTCCAGTATATTTCGATATTTATCCAAATTTAAGTATAGCACTCTCTGATGCAAACTTATCTAAAGTTTTGGAACTCAGAGTATTGTCCAATGGTTATGAATATCTTCCAGGATCACCACCTTATGCGGTAATTTCCAGAATTTACCTTAAGGTTTTAACAACTTTAAATCCTTACATTAGGAAACAAAGTCCAGCAGGACACACAGTCCTTATAGACACAAACCTTTACAGTAGTCAGGTAGCAATACCTAAAATGATATCTTGGGAAGAAATCAAGTTTCCAGAAAGATGGCAGATTAGCCAAGCTATTCCAGCTAGGCCACTTATTCAGCAAACCTTAGATGAGGTTATCCAGACACAAGGGGGAAACGTTTTCCTTACCTTTAAGAGACCACCAAGATCTCTTTCCAGAAGTATGTCTAGTACCAATTATAGGACTGCTCCATCATACAGAGTAGATCTGCTTGAGTCGTCTAGACAATCTTATTCTGAACCAGCTGAGTCTATAAGACAACAATCCAGACCTCCTAGCGATACCCAACTTGAACCAGATCCTATAGTTCAAGGGGTACAATTTTCAAAAAACCAAATACCACATGGTATTTATGAGTCCAGAAGGCAAGAAAGGCCTTATAGCCCTATAGCCAGTGACATGAATTTTGAACTTTAATGGATTTTACATCAGGTAGTAAAATTAGATTAGCCCTAAATAAGGACTTACAGAAAGAAGAATACAGAACATTTAGGGAATGGTATTTTAAAATCCATACTCCTTTCCAGTTAGAACAATATAAACTTCAGTATTATAAATATTTGGAACAACATTAGATAATCCAGTCTTTTCCTTGGTGGTATGTTGAACACATAATCCCTACAGAATCTCAAATAAATGTAATTGAGAAAATTCAGCAAACTTGGGTTAGCACATATGGTAAAAACATTGTGTCTATCCATCCGCCAACTCAACCTTTGGAGTTACAACCTGTAAGTAGTGGTACGGGTACAAAACCTTTGTCTATTGCTGCTTATATGGAAATACCTCACAAATCTCAGAATAGGGATCCAGTTCTTGTACAAGACCTAATTCCTATTCTAAAATAGCATAATTATACAAATTTGTTTTGCCAAACAGTAGGCAAACAGATTACCAGAATTGAAGAAACTGTTAATCATATAAAAGACAGTTGTCATTTATAGCCAAAATCTGAGGTTACAACTGAAATTATTCCAGTAACAATAAAACCTCCTTTAGAAGTAACTAAATTCAAACTAACTTCTATTAAGAAAGATACAGAATTTATGGATACTCTAGTTGATAAGATCAAAAATCTTAAAATAGGAGAATCCTCTTCAATTAATATATTATCCAGACAAAATATTCCAGAAGAAGAAAATTTAACAATTTCACAAATCTCAGAAATTGAAAATGTTTTCCAGAATAATCAAACCTCCATAAATAAAGTTCATTATAGAGAATCTTCAAGAAATAATCATAGGACTGCTCCAACACGACATTTTTATCCTCGCAGCACTCCTATGGATATTCTCTATGAAGAAGATTTTTTATAGACACAAAAATCCTATCATGGAAAAACTATCTATGAATGGAACATAGATGGTAAGAGCTGAGATTTGCACCGGATAGTACGGCCGAGCTAAGATAACGTCAGACGGACGAACCACACGGCGCCGAGCTAACTTCCCAATTGCTGCGGCCTGCGGCCTGATTTGCACGGTCGGAGACGTTGACTGCTTCCGCACGAACTGGTCTAGCCGAGCTGTGACTTGCACGTGTTGAGCGGGGCTCGAAGTGGCGAATGGTAACCGAGCTAGAGGGTAATCCGGGCTAGACTGAGGCTGCGACTAGGCCGGCATTCTTCTGACCGGCCAGCCGAGATAGACGGCTTCATGTAGCCGAGATCGAAGATAGCACGGGGTGAGGCCGGTTTGCCTCGCGGCCGGTTAGCTAGAATTGATCGGTCAAGATTACCTCGGCCATGAGAGTCTGATGCGTGCTCCTTGGCCGAGGGATAGGTCGGCGATTCGTAGCTCGGTTTTATGCTTATGGTGGCAATTCTCCACAAGGGATAGGCCGGTCGTGGTACTCCGGTTAAGTGTGCCACCTGGGCCAATGGCGTGAGGGAGAGGACTTCTGCTCCACGCACGCCTCAATACCGTTGGACAGTTCTGTGTGTACTGGCGGGAGGACTAAGCCTTTACACGCGTAAGGTGGTGAGAGGTGCGCACTGCCACCTGTCCAGGGAAGGACAGCAGAGGTAGTGCGCGCACAATCTTGAGGCTGCATAGCCAGCCTAGAAATATGGAAGAAGACGAATGTTAGAGGTATGCGAATTCACTTCTCTACAAACACTCTCTCTCTCTGATAGCCTTCTTCTTCCTCAAGTGGTCTGACTTGATCGTCGGAGGGTCTATCCGGCACACCACTGCCGGGCAGCTCACCATTTCTGTGTCGCAGGATCTGACGCCGTCACGAGAAGCTTGACGTCCAAGGAGTACGGAAAGCAGAGGATATTTCGCCCCCGTACAGATGGTCTTTCAGAATATCAGATATTTGAGCTATTACATCAAATGATCATGTATTCAACAATTTGCAAACAGAATGAGAATGACGATCATGAGATCGCTCGATTCTTAGTTAATGGTTTCACCGGCATCCTTAAAGGATGGTGGGATAATATTATCACAGATACCCAACAAACAGAAATTCTTACAGCATTTAAAAGAATTACAGATCCCTTAACAAGAACTGTTCAATCTGAACAGGACGCTGTTTATACTTTTATCAATACCATTCTACACCATTTTGTAGGAGCCTCTCCTGATGGTTTAGAAGATAGGAGTAGAGAACTTTTATAGAATTTAAGATGTCCATCTTTATCTCATTTTAGATGGTATAAAGATGTGTTCATGATGAGAATAGTAAGACGATCTGACGCCAATAGTGAACATTGGAAAGCCAAGTTCATTGATGGTCTTCCTACCCTCTTTGCTGAAAGAATCAGAAAGAAATTAAGGGATAAGCATAGTAAAATGTCTATTCCTTATTCAGAATACACTTATGGTCAACAAATAAGAATTGTTACAGAAGAAGGTCTTGCTCTTTGTAATGATTTGAAATTACAGAATCAAATGAAAAAACAAAGTCATAATGAATTAGGTGAATTTTGTGAACAGTTTGCCTATGATACTAAACTTCAGTATCCATCCAAACATAAACATAAAAAACATAAGTATGGAAAATCCCCAAAAGATTATTCCAAAAGATACAGGAAAAAGAAATATTATAAACAACCAGTCCAGCAAACTCAGCCTCTTAAAGTCAAAGGGAAACAGAAGAAAACTTATCCTCAGAAGGATAAAACTACAGTTAAATGTTACAAATGTGGTCAGATTGGTCACTATGCTAATCGTTGTAAAGCTAAAATACAACAGAAATTAAATGAGTTAGCTTTAGACGATGAAGTCCAGCAACAAATTCTTCAAATGATTTCTGAAGATTCTGATTTAGATATTACTTCAGATGATGGTATTGCGGCCATGTATTCATCATCCTTTAGTACTGATACTGAATCCTCTCCAGAAATTTGTGCCTGTAAATCACAAATAAATCAAATTACAAAAGAAGCCAACTATTGGAAAGCAATAGTTGAGATGAATGGACTTGATATTAGTGGTCCTAGTATTAATGTCCTTACAGATGACCAACAACATATGTTGAATATTGCTAAACAGATCATAGATCCAGAAATGAAATTAAAATTTCTTGAATTATGCTACCAACAGCATAAAAAAGAAGAAATTTTACCTCCAAAACATTACAGTATGAAAGAAGTTTATAACAGAGTTAAAAATACTTTAGAATGAGGATTCAGAGCCTCTACAGGGCTTCTCTCTCAAGACCTCTTTATAAGATTCACTTTATATAAGTGAAACAGCTCACTTTTTCTTTTTTGCCCGATATGGGATTGTAACACTTTATAAAAATGAAACAACTCACTTTTTCTTTCTCTTCTCGATATAAGATTGTAATTATTTTAAAGTTAAATATTATAAGAGTTTCAAAATCTCATACAAAATTATTTTTCAAATCAAAACGTCTATGTGAGATTATAAAATAAAAATTAAATAGAAGTTAACCAATGGGGATTTTCTTAATTGTTTAAAATTAAGAAAATCAAAAAAATAAGTATAATATATTAATCATAGAGCTTCTCACTAAAAATCTCCTTTTGCTTATATAAATTAGTTTGTTTCAAATTTAATCAATATATTTTGATAAAATCGCTAAAATTGCGGTTAAACCAACGAATCAATCAAATAAAAAATGATTTAGCCTAATCGGCTAGGTCATAATTAATTAATTAAAACTTTTAAAATTTAAACTATATTTAATTGAAACATGCACAATACTACAATATTAAATAGGATGGAAGTATAAAATTTACTTATATAAGTAAAACAACTCAATTTTTTCCTTATTTTTCTGATATAGGATTATCCAATAAAAACTAACAAATGAAGATTTTCTTAATTGTTTAAAATTAAGAAAATCAAGAAGATTAATATGAGATATTGAAACTCTCACAAGGCTCCTACTAAATGGGATGGGAGTATAAGATTTACTTTATATGAATAAAACAAGCCTCTTTTTTTTTTCTTCTTCTTATTTTCCCGATGTGAGATTATCAAATAAAAGCTAGTCAATAGAGATTTTCTTAATTGTTTAAAATCAAGAAAATCAAAAAAATTAATATGAGATATTGAAAGGCTCCTCACTAAATGTGATGAGAGTATAAGGTTTACTTTATATGAGTAAAACAACTCATTTTTTCCCATTATTTCCCGATATGGGATTATCAAGTAAAAGTTAACCAATGGAGATTTTCTTAATTGTTTAAAATTAAGAAATTAAGAAAATTAATGGGATGAGAGTATAAGATTAACTTTATATGAGTAAAACAACTCAATTTTTTCCTGATTTTCCCGATGTGAGATTATTAAATAAAAACTAACCAATGGAGATTTTCTTAATTGTTTAAAATTAAGAAAATCAAGAAAATTAATATGAGATATTGAAACTCTTACAAGACTCTTCACTAAATGGGATAGGAGTATAATATTTACTTTATATAAGTAAAACAACTCATTTTTTTTCTTCTTCTTATTTTCCCAATGTGGGATTATCAAATAAAAGTTAGCCAATAGAGATTTTCTTAATTGTTTAAAATTAAGAAAATCAAGAAAACTAATATGAGATATTGAAACTCTTACCTCACTAAATGGGATGAGAGTATAAGATTTACTTTATATGAGTAAAACACCTCATTTTTTTTATTCTTTCCCCGATGTGGGATTATCAAATAAAAGTTAGCCAATGGAGATTTTCTTAATTGTTTAAAGTAAAGAAAATTGAAAATTAGAATGAGGATTTGGAGCTTTTAGAAGGCTTCTTAGTAAAAAAAGTCAATTTTCCTTATATAATATATAGATAAATATATTACAAATACCTCTCTTTAAATTTATTTAAAATATAAATTGTCTTAAATAATTAGAAAAATGATAAATATTTTTTATCAAAATTTTTTATTTAATATAATTAATTGAAAAATAAAAATTTATAGTAATTATTTTCATATATAATGATAAAATTACTTGAATTATTAATTAAAATAAATTTATGACATCATTAAAAATTATTAATTAATTTGATGATTTTTACTAATAAAAGAAGTCATTTGTTCTGAAATTAGAAATTTCAAGAGACAGAATGTAATTTTTAAAATTACAAGAGACAAATCATATTTTAAGCAAATCTCGAAAGATGGATTTATAGTTTATCCGACTCTTAATATCATATTTTACTTTCAACCAAACTTCGTTCATTTGGGATATGGGTTAGCTTTTTTGTTTTTTGACTATTTTAGCTGGGATTAAGAAGCCTCGTTTAGGATAGACTTTTTGGATTTTTTGACTTTTGTAAGATAAAAAATGAAATAATTATGGTTTGAATGTAACATTTTATCTTGTTGGGCTAAAAAATATATTTTATCTTTTTATGATTATTTTAACCAAAAAGCTCTATTTTAACTTATGTCTAACAAAGGCTTTATAACTTTTCATGACCCAACATAAAATTGTGTTTCATGTACTTCACCAATCATAACATTTCAAGACACAACCTAACTTTGCCTAGACTGAGTAAATATTATGGGTTAAAATCCAAAAGTCAACTTTTAACCCATTTTTTGTCACATCACCTCTCACATAAAACAGTAAAAAAAAAAACTAAAAGTCAGCTTTTAACCATCTTCCCAAAACAACCCTAAGCACTTGTTTGGAAAGTTGGGTTGAGATGGGTTAGGGCTAAAATAGTTACAAAAAGACAAAATAGAATTTTTAAGGTTAAAAAATGTCACATTCAAATCATAATCATTTCATTTTTTCTCTCGCAAAAGTAAAAAAAACTAAAAAGTCTATCCCAAACGAGACTAGCCCCAAGTTAAAATAGTCAAAAAGTTAACTCACGTCCCAAACAAACTTTACAAGTTATTTTGAAAACAACTAATTTTAGTTATTTTTTTTAACTCTTTACAAAAAGACGTGTACAAAATAAAATAATGAGTTTACTTTTTTGTAAGAAAAAATCTAAGCGCACATAATCCAAATATAAAATGGGACATAACCTTATCACAAGGGTAGGTCTCACAAGTAAGTCCAATACATGTAGGCCTCATCCCTTATGAGAGGATTGTGTCTCATTCTATATTTGAATTTTGTGTTCCTAACATTAGTGTTTTAGGGTTCGTTTGGGATGTGGGTTGGCTTTTTGGCTATTTTAGCCTGGAGCTAAAAAGCCTCGTTTTGGATAGGTTTTTTTGACTTTTTTAACTTTTGTAAAAGAAAAAATGAAATGATTATGAGCTGGATGTGATGTTTGTCTTATTGGGACTAAAAAGCCTATTTTGTCCTTTTTTGGTTAAAATAGCAAAACAGTAAAAAAACCTGACATGTCAAATGAAGGCTTAATAATAATTTTTTTAAACTAAAATAGTCTATTACCAAACTTGTTTTAAATGTAACAATAATATTATAATATCATCATCGACCCATTAAGAGCAATTCCATTTTCTCTATAGTTTTTGCACATCTTTTTGAGATGGGTTGGGGCTAAAATAGTCACAAAAAGACAAAAATAGAATAATAAGTCTACTTTTCTCTCACAAAAATAAAAAAAACTAAAAAGTCTATCCCAAACGAGACTAGCCCCAAGTTAAAATAGTCAAAAAGTTAACTCACATCCCAAACGAACTTTAAAAGTTATTTTGAAAACAACTAATTTTAGTTATTTTTTTAACTCTTTACAAAAAGACGTGTACAAAATAGAATAACGAGTTTTCTTGTTTGTAAGGAAAAATCTAGGCGCACATAATCCAAATATAGAATGGATATAACCTTCTCACAAGGGTAGGTCTGATAAGCAAGTCGAATACATGTAGGCCTCACCCCTTATGAGAGGATTGTGTCTCATTCTATATTTGAATTTTGTATTCTTAACATTAGTGTTTTACAATTCGTTTGGGATGTGAGTTGGCTTTTTGGATATTTTAGTTTGGGGCTAAAAAGCTTTGTTTGGGATAGGTTTTTTAGCCTTTTTGACTTTTATGAAGAAAAAAAAAATGAAATGATTATGGGTTAGATGTGATGTTTGTCTTATTAGGGCTAAAAAGCCTATTTTGTCCTTTTGTGGTTAAAATAGCCAAAAAGTCAAAAAATCAAAAAACTTGACATGTCAAATGAAGGCTTAATAATAATTTTTTTAAACTAAAATAGTCTTTACCAAACTTATTTTAAATGTAACAATAATATTATAATATCATCATCGACCCATTAAGAGCAATTCCATTTTCTCTTTACTTTTTTCACATCTTTTTATAAAAAATCAGAAAGTCATCTCAAACATACTGGGTATGTTTGGTTTGTGCCTTGAAATAATTTTTTTTTAAAAATTAGGAAAAGAGAGTTTAGAAATTTTTTTGATTTGTTTGGTTGTATATTTTGAAAATAGTTTTGGAGTTTAGGAGTTTGGGATGATTTGATATTTGGTTGTAATTGAGTAGATGTGAGTGAGAGAAAAAATGATAGAGACTGAGAGAAGAGAAAAAAAAAAAAAGTAATTGATTGATATATAATAGAGAGAGAAGTAATTTTAGAATTTTTTTTAAGAAAATTTGTAACCAAACATGTTTTTGGAAATTTTAATCCAAAAACATGTTTCAAAACACAAACCAAACACACCCACTAGTTTTTTTACATCATATTTTAATAAAAAAAAGCTAAAAAATTACTAAAAAAAACCTGTTCCCAAACGAGGCCTTAACCAACAAAAATTCGCAAGCTCAGTCGTCTGAAAAGTCGTTCAATTGTCCAAGCTAAAATGTTGGCCCAGTATTGGTCAAATTAAAAAATAAGAACAACATTTATAACTATTTTATATTATTTATTATTAAATTATAACTGTGGGAAAATATTTTGAGGTGACGCCGAAGTGTCAGCCGAGGTGCTATGTGGCCTAGTCATGTTGCTGAGATGATCTCGGATAGGCCGAGGTTATTTACGGAGATACCAGAATCCGAGATAAACAGATAAATGACAAGAGTCCTAGAACAAGGGAAGATCTCATTCTGGATAAAGATAAGGCTCAAGAGGAGTTTATCTCTATCTAGATAAGGGTCCAAAATGAACATTGAGCTTGAGTCCCCTGAAGCTAGGCTTCTAAAGAGATCAGGTAAGTGCCGGCTATAAAAGCAGAGCACCCTCGTGGGTCTCAGGTATGGGTAATATACTGTGAGCAGTAGATTATGAGTTTAAGTACTATTTGATATCTTTGAGAGATTACTAACTTGATCGTTAAAGTGCCTCCGGATGGATGAACCATTGTTAGATTCTCATCTTCTTGTTCAGGTTGTTGGGTTTTATTTATTCTGTCAGTGCTCTCCAGCTGAGTTTCCCATTTGATTGTGTGGTCAAAAATCAACACTCACAATTTAAGATAAGAGACATGAGTCATAGAACAGGGGAGTATCTCATTTTGGATAAAGATGAGGCTCAAGAGGAGTTTATCTCTATCTAGATAAGGGTCTAGGATGAACATTAAGCTTGAGTCCCCTGAAGCTAGGCTTCTAAAGAGATCAGGTCAGTGCTGGCTATAAAAGTAGGACACCCCCATAGGTCTCAAGTAGGGGTAATATATTGTGAACAGTAGATTGTGAGTTTAAGTACTATTTGATATCTTTGAGAGATTACTGACTTGATTGTTGGAGTGCCCCCCGAGTGAACAAACCATCGCCGGATTCTTATCTTCTTGTGCAAGTTGTTGGGCTCAATCTATTTTGTCGGTACTCTCCAGTTGAGTTCTCCGTTTGGTTGTGTGGTCAGAAATCAACACCCATAATTTGGCGCCGTCTGTAGGAACTTAAGGATAATAGATGGCCAATAACGGGCAGGGAGAAAAGATCGGGGATGACGTCCTAGGTGGGAGTGGTAAACATGTCGATCCTAACATCGAAGAAGAAAACCATAATGAAGGAGCACGTGATTAGAATCCTGGAGAGAAGGACGTCGACAAAGAGGGAGACGCCTCGAAGAAAGTAAATCGAGATAAGTATTACAATGAAAGCAACCTCCAGGTATAGAAGGATAGATGACTGAGAAGGGACGGCAAGATGAAGAGGATGGCAAACAAGTTGGCAGACTTACAATCAGTTTTCAACTTCATGATGCAGAACAACGTAATGCAACCACCGTACCCGTTGCAGGACACGCCGATACCAACGGCCAAGACCGACGCCTAGAAAGGGGAGCAGAAAGTAATCCCAGTAGTTCCTCAACATGACAAAGAGAAGGAACATTCACATCGGCCTTCACGAGATGCCGGGCGAGCGGAGTCAGCAAGAGGTAAGAAGCAAAAGGCGCTGCGAACAAAGGGGACCTCTGTCAAAGAACTTTGGTATATCTAGGGGAAGGGACTTTGCTTTGATACGGTGAATGAGGAAAAGTCCAAAAGGACGCACAATGACACCGAGAGCAACACGCCAAAAAGACTAAAATCTGTTGATAGCCGAGCTCCCGGTCGAACGAAGGAGGATTTGAGGGATTACCTCTAGAGGAAGCGACACGACACTGAGATCATAGCCCCCATCAAATCGAGGACACCGTTTTCTATGGAATTGGATACATTTGAGGCCCCGGAGAGGTTTCACATGCCGAGGTTCCAGATTTATGATGGTAAGTCTAATCCTAATTTCCATGTCAGCTTATATTTGAATTCAATGGCTTTGTATAGCGGGAACAAACAGTTGCTGTGCAAGGTATTCCCCTCATCCTTTGGGGAGATTGTATCAAGTTGGTTTCATAAGTTGCCAAAAGGAACTGTGAAGAGTTGGGAAGGCTTGGCCAAGTTGTTTGTGGCTAGATTTGTTACAAGTAAGTTGTAGCCACTGAGGGTGGACTCCCTGCTAGCTCTGAACATTAGCGAGGGAGAAAGCCTCAGGGCATATGCCAAAAGGTATTATGAGGTATTCAACTGAATACCAGCATGCAACTAGGAGCTGACGGCCATGTCATTCAAGAACGGCCTGGAAGATGAAAACTCTACCAAAAAGTATGGAGGAACTCATGGCACTAATCGAGAAATATGCCAGAGTAGAAGAGGATACGCCAGGAAAGAAGACACTAAAGCAAAAGAAAAGAAACGGCTCACCGAAGCGAGGCTGAGATAACACTAGTTTCAACATGCATGAAACAGGGTTGAGAGTTGCACAGGCAGTCACCACTATATTCAGGATCTTGGTCTACAAAGTTCTAGAACAGATCAGAAACCAACCATATTACAGAGCGCTATAGAAGGTCCCTGGTGAGTTTATGGGAAGGAGCCTTGGGAAGCATTGTGCTTACCATAATAAGGATGGACACTTGACTCAGGGATGTAGGGCTCTGAAGACACACTTGGAGGATTTGGCCAGACAGGGTCACCTGAGAGACCTAGTAAATGAGGCCAGGACGAGGGAAGAGCAAGCAAGACTACCTCAGACACCGGCAACACCACCTCCACCACCGCCACAGCAGCAAGCAGAGGGACCTCGGGTGATTAATGTAATTCACTCGAAGGTGAATGAGAATGATATACAAAGGAAGACTAAGAGAGTGAGGCACCTACAGCATGTGTATCAGGTCCAGCAGAAGAGGCCTAGGACAAATGAATACCAGGGACCAATGGTTTCATTTACTGAGGCAGACCTGGATATGGTGCAACATCCGTACAACGATGCCTTGGTGATAACTCTGAAGATTGGAGAGTGCCAAGTGAGGCACATACTAGTTGATTAAGTCAGTTCTTGTGACGTCATGTATGTTAGATGTTACAAAGAGCTTGGCCTTCACCCAGATGATCTGGAGCAATCTAACAGCCCGATGGTTGGATTCAACGGAACGCCAACGTGGTCTCTAAGAGCCACCAATTTGGAGGTGCAGGCAAGCATGAAGAATGTAAACACAGAATTATAATAATTGATACCCCCTCCCCTTACAATGTAATTTTGGGAAGACTATGGTTGCACGCAATGAGGGTTGTTCTTTCAACGCTGCACCAACTATTGCGGTTTCCAACCGAGCATGGAATTGAGGAGGTTAGAAGGGATCAGGTGCAAGCAAAAATTTGCTCCATGGCAGAAATGAAGTCCACCTGCAACATGCGAGAGACAAAGACAGTAGAAATTGAAGACGATGACATGGAGGTCCTAGATGATGTCGGCAAAGAACCAGCCGACAAAAGTAAAGAAGCTTTGAAGAAGATTCTGGTAAAAGAAGATGACGAAGAGCGCTTCTTTATTCTTGGCTCAGGCTTAGCCGAGGAAGAGGAAAGGGAGTTGGAGGCTTTCTTGCAAACAAACATAGAAGTGTTTGCCTAGACGCCATACAAGATGCCTGGCATTGACCCCGAGGTCACTTGCCATAAACTCAATGTAGACAGGTCGGCTAAACCTGTCATTCAGCGGGCAAAGAGGACGACATTACTACATGTGGAAGCAGTTGAAGAGGAAGGGGACAAGTTGCTGGAAGCCTGGGCCATCCGAGAAGTACACTATCCCACTTGGCTATCCAACACAGTGGTAGTGAAAAAGAAGAACGGCAAGTGAAGGGTCTGTGTGGACTTTACCAGCCTGAATAAGGCTTGCCCCAAGACATTTTTCCACTGCCTAAGATTAATCAATTAGTAGATACCACTTCAACACATGGACGGATGAGTTTCCTGGATGCATACAGATGTTACCACCAAATAGTAATGTATGCCCCAGATAAAGAGAAGACAACATTTATCACCCCAAAAGGACTCTATTGTTACAAAGTGATGCCTTTTGGGTTGATGAATGCAGGAGCAACCTACCCGCGGTTAGTGACCAAAATGTTTAAACATTTGATCAGGAAGATAGTAGAAGTCTACATTGATGACATAGTGGTGAAGACCAAGGAACCTGGGAGTCATCTGGCCGATTTGAAGGTAGTTTTTGACATCCTAAGAGCATATCTGCTCCGACTCAATGCTTTGAAATGTGTATTTGGAATTGGGTCTGGTAAGTTCCTGGGATACTTGGTCACTAGAAGGGGCATTGAGGCAAGCCCAGATCAAATCAAGGCTATCATTGACTTAAAGAGCCCGACATCAGCCAAGGAAGTTCAGATTTTGACCGGCAAGGCTGCAGCCCTGAATAGGTTCATTAGCCAAAGTTCAGATAAGCGTAAACCATTTTTTAGTTTGTTAAAGAAGGCCATAGATTTTTTGTGGACAGAGGAGTGCAAAGTTGCCTTGGTCGACTTGAAAAAGTACTTGACAACAACTCTAGTTCTGTCAAATCCAATACCTGGAGAAGAATTGTTCCTATACTTGGCAATTTCAGAACATGCAGTAAGCGCAGTAGTAATCCGAGAAAATGAGGAAGAACAAAAGGCAAGATATTATGTAAGTAAAACCCTAACAAGTGCCGAAACCAGGTACCTGCCCTTGGAGAAATTGACATTAGCACTGATGATGGCTTCCAAAAAGTTGAATCATTACTTCCAAGCCCACAAGATTGTGGTACTGACTAAGTATCCCTTGAAGTCCCTGTTGTAATATCGAGATCTAGTAAATGGAATAGCCAGATGGGTAGTGGTGCTGGGCCAATATGACTTGGAATTCAGGCCTAGAACAACAATCAAGGGCCAGGTTCTAGCCAACTTTGTGGCTGAGTTTACCCCTGGTGCCATCCCATGTTGGGCTCTGATGAGTCGCGACTTGGGTTGTCCAGGCGAACCAGAGGAAACCTAACTGGGGCCCAAGAACCCCGCACCAAAAGCACAAAAAAAATGAAAAGAAACCAAAATCCTACAACATCTACATCGGTGACTTCTTCTGCCTATTTGTTGACGGAAGTTCACACTGTCAAGGAGCGGGGGCAGGAGTGGTTTTGGTATCACTAGAGGGACGAATGATAGAGCAGGCAATCCGTTTGGGATTTAAGGCCTCCAACAATGAAGTAGAGTACGAGGCACTGATTGCTAGACTGAAACTAGCAGCAACAGTGGAAGCCGGTGAGGTAGTCGTCTTTTGTGACTCCCAACTTATTATGAATCAAGCAACAGGCGGGTATGCAGCCCGAGATGAAAGGATGATAGCCTATGTCAAAGAGATTGTCAGGTTGCTGGCACTATTCCAAGATTATCGGCTACAGCAGGTTAGTTAAGATGATAATAGCCATGCCGACGCCTTGGCTAACTTGGTTAGCGCAATAAAGTCAGGGGAGCCAAGGACAATCATGATTGATTATTTGACGAGACCAAGTGTGGAACCTCTAACAGCAAAATATGAGGTAATGTGTGTAGAGATGGATCCAAGCTGGATGGATGCCACAGTGATGTTTCTCAAAGATGGCAGGCTGCCAACGGACAAGAGAGAAGCGCACAAGACCAAATTAAAGTTGGCCAGGTTCTACTTGTTAGCAGAAGGCCATCTCTACAGAAGGTCCTTCACTAGACCCCATTTGAGGTGTGTTCACCCCTCTCAGGTAGAGGACTTTTTATATGAGATCTACAAAGGAGTTTGCGGAAGCCATGGTGGAGGCAGGTCAGTTGCTTATAGGGCCATAACTCAGGGATATTGGTGGCCCTACATGCAAAAGGATGCTAAAGCCTATGTCAAGAAATGTGAAAACTGTTAAAGGTTTGCACTTTTGATACATCAACTAGCAGCAGATCTGAACCCAGTATCCAGTCCTTGGTCGTCCACCCAGTAGGGTATGGATCTAGTGGCACCACTGCCACAAACAACTGGACAAAGAAAGTTCTTAGTAGTAGCCAAAGGCTACTTTACAAAATGGGTAGAGGCGGAACCCCTTGCAAAGATTCGAGATATCGATGTGAAGAACTTCATCTGGAAGAACATAATAACCAGATTCAGGATCCCAAGAGCCATTATAGCAGACAATGGTACTTAGTTTGACAGTAAGCTGATTAAGAGCTTTTGTGCAAAATATAAAATTAAAAACTATTACTCTACTCCTAGTTTTCCCCAGAGTAATGGACAGACAGAAGCATCTAACAAGACCATCTTGGATGGGATCAAAAGGAGGTTGGAAGCAGCCAAGGGAAAATGGGTGGAAGAATTGCCCAATGTGCTATGGGCATATCGGACTATACTGAGAAGATCAACAGGGGAGTCTCCTTTTGCCATGGCATATGGCATAGAAGCAGTTATCCCACTAGAAGTCGATATCCCTGGAATCAAAACCCAAGGAGTAGAGAATGGAATTAACGAGGCATTCTTAACCCAAAATCTGGATCTGTTGGAGGAAATGAGGGAGAGAGTAGCAATTCGGCTGGGGGTATACCTGCAGCAACTTGCTAGGGCTTATAACGAGAAGGTCAACCCAAGGGAGTTCAAGGTTGGGGACCTCGTCCTTAGAAAATTTGTTGGCAATAAGAAGGATCCCAAGGAAGGCAAACTTGGCCCAAACTGAGAGAGGTCTTATAGAATCAACTCGGTTACCGGCAATGGGACATATCAGCTTAAAGACACTGATGGCAAAGAGTTGCCACAACCTTGGAACACTTGCAATCTAAAGTTTTTCTTTCATTAGGTTTTTGAGATTTTTATGACAATTTTATTTAGCCAAAGTTTTAATAAAATACCAGTTCGATTTTGTTTTTATAAATAAATTGTTGAAATTTGTGCGATAGGACTGAACAGTCTTGTGACGATATTTCCGATTGAAACATGACGAATAACTTGAACTTATCATATGATAGAGTTGAATTATACTTGCCATACGATAGAGTTGAACTAAGTTGGCGATATTTCTGATTGAAACATGATGAATAACTTAAACTTATCATATGGTAGAGTTAAATTATACTTACCATACGATAGAGTTGAACTAAGTTGGCGATATTTTCGATTGAAACATGACGAATAATTTTGACTTATCATATGGTAAAGTTGCTTGGCATATGATAGAGTTAAACCAAGTTTGATCTAGTTAGATTAACAAAGAAACCGAGGTAGAAAACCTCGGCTAATTTTTGTTTGAATCAGACCCCGGCCAGATTTGGGTTTGCATGCTTAATGTGAATATAAATGGTACTTAGGTTCACATTAGGGGGGCAAAAAGTAGGAATGTAGAATAGACTTGACATTTGTTGAAATTTTTGACAATAATTTACAAGTTTGAGTCAGCCGAGGTAACCAGATCAGGGAATACCCGACGTATTTGGTATCCGAGATAACCAAACAGTTTGTCAAAACTTGGAGGGGTTAAAAGAATGAAGTATTGCTTAAGGAAAATAAGCACAAGTAAAAGAAGTAACACTTGTTGCAAGATACTTAAAGAATTTTTATGAAGTACCAATCTGGCGAGATCACAGCAAATAGTGGACTTTGAGGCAAGTTGGTTTGAGGTGACCAACTAAGGGCACACCTGAGATGAAGTGTATCTGAGATAATACATGTTAAATGTGTTCTAACCTGAAGTCATTACATAGTTAAGATGAACTTGGCAGGATTGCAAAAATATTTTAAGTATGAAAGCATACAAAGATAGTAAAGACAGATAAAGCTTAGGGAAACAAGCATGCATTTAGTACTTAGAAGAAAAGAAGGCATGGCAAACAAAAGACTTGTTCAAATCGCAATGGTAGAAGGCACATCGGCCAAAAGAAAACCAACATTGTTCAAAACAAACAAAACGATTACATTGTTTAGAGCAGAAAAGTATAAGTAAGAAAAAAATTCTAAGTAGGCTGTTTTGCTTAGGCGGTTGACGGTGTTTCGGCCTCGGCAGACAATTGGGAAAGCTTCTTGGCAGTCTTCTTAACCGCGATCTTGGCATCGATCTCGATAAGGGTCTGGTCAAGACTCTTCTCGACGGTCTGGATCTCGGCTTCAGAAGTGGTCTTCTCGGGGGAGGCACTCTTGGAGACCTCATCCTCCTCATCTGGAGTCAAGTCTAGGACTTGCTCATTCAGAGTAGGGGACTTGGCCCCAGTAGCAACCTCCTCTTCATCAGCATCATCAGCCTCGGCGTCCTCGTCTTCGGCTTCGTCCTCGGAGTCTTTTGGAGAGGGAGGGAAAGGCACTTGGAGCTGGTTTATGTCTCTGAGAGGGGAATCCATTGGGATTGAGAGTTTGTTCATAGCAGCTGTCCAGCCGAGATAAAAGCCTTAGTTGTAAGCTTGGTTGACCTAGGCCTATACGTATCTCGAACAGCTAACTGACCCTTTGAAAACGCCTTCTCGTCGGCCACCTTGATCCCGGCCTCTTTGGTAGCCAAGATCTCCTGGAGTTCAGCTTTGGCTTCTGCGGTTTTGGCCTCAACGTCCTTAATCTCGGACTTGAGTACTTCGGCCACAGCCTCAGCCGCGTCAACTGTGATAACCCTGTTCTGTATTATGCTAATTAATCTTAATTGTGATTGTGATTATGTGTTTAATATGATTTTGAGTGCAATTTATATGATTATAAGTCGTTTTGAATTTCTATTTATTCACCGTAGGAAAATCTGTTCAACTGACTGTTATGAACAGAAAATTGAAGGCCTTATCGGCTACAAAAACTGAAATTGACTACGCCATTGCGATTAGCATAATTTTTAGAGTTTACGGTGAAATTTAATTGAAAACTTATTCAGATCAAAATAATTAGATTCAAAACGATTAATTTAAGCTTCATTATTTGGCCTAATCAAATTTGATTAGGAAAGCTTATATAAAGGGCCTTATTACACTCGATTCCTTCTCTTGAATTCATTTTGGCTGAGATTTCACTCTAGAGAGAGAGAGAGAATGAACAGATTGTAGAGAGAGACGGAGCTCAAATTGGAGATTGAACTAAGAGCTTGGGAATTTGAAAGGCTAAGCTCAAAAGCTAGCTAGAATTGTGAAGATTTGAGCCTCTAGGTAAGCATTTGAGCATGAATTCATGGGTTTAAGTTTGTAATATTGTGAATTCATGTTATATTGTAGTCAAGAATATGAATTGTGTTGAATTAGGTGAGTTTAAAGTTAAAATGCACATGCATGTAAAGATTGCTATAAATTTGTGTAATATGACACGAAACATATGATCCATGTAGAATTTTGATGGCAATTCATACCTTTGATCATCATTTGCATCATTTAAGTTCAGAATGGGAGTTATGTTCCACATACAAGCACAAATCATAGAGGTATGAGTTTGGTAGCTTGAATTGAAGTATTGAAGATGAATTTGGCAATAATTGTTTGTGTATGCAATTGATTCATGGGGAATTAAACTTCATAATGTTGTAATTTAACATTTGTATCATGTTAGAAGATGTGCATGTGAAGTATGAGTCATAATATGCAAGTTACATTAGTTTGAATGCAAGTTTGAGCTTCAAGCAACTTGCTGGAAATTCCAGAATCCGGCATGTTCGCTCAAGCGGGGTAATGGCCGCTCGAGCGTGAAATACCAGTTCCCAACAGTTTTGTAGACGTTGACGTCCACTCGAGCGGGTAGAATCACGCTCGAGCGTCCAGTCACATGTTTGGCTATCAGCTCGAGCGTCCGAAGTCACACTCGAGCGCAAATATGAGGCAACTAGTACTTTTGCAGACCACCGGGGTCCGCTCGAGCGGGGAGCCCTATTTCAGAAAATTTGTAAAGATGATTTATGTTTCATTTTCTGTTCTCTTTCATTTCTAAGCACTCTTAGGCATGCATTGAACATTACAAATGAGTTAAAAAAGGATAAGAAAGAAACCTAAGAGGGATGCATGAATTAAGAACAGATCGAATTGTTTGTGACCCATATGTGTTATGTAATATGTAAGGTCAAGCACAAAAGCAAATCCACCGGCAGATCACTGTGAATAATATCTTAGTAAAGATATTTTGAAGTATGTTATTTGTTCTATTGGTTATTTCTATATAAAGTCTTATAAGCTTGATGATTTGAATTGTGGACAAATATTTGTTATGCCATATGATTGGGCCAAAGGCCGTTTGATACGATTGATTAGGCCAAAGGTCGTTGGATACGATTGATTGGGCCAAAGGCCATTTGATATGAATAATTGGACCAAAGGCCGTCGGACGCGAATGATTGGGCCAGGGGCCGGTTGACATAAATGAAATGGGCCAGAGGCCATCTGATATGCTCGGGCTTAAAGCTGTCTAATGTATTAGATAAAACTAAAGATGGGCCCAAGGCCGTTTGATATATGTATATCTATTTCGAACTTCATTCATATATTTTCTTTATTTGATATTATTCACTGGGTTTTCGCTCACACTCATTCATGTGTATGTAGGTGAGCCAAGAGATGTCCAAAACCAGCCTCGGTGAATTATGTGAGAAACATTCAAGGCCTTGAAGAGTCAGCCCAAATGTCTCACGCACGAGACTTGTCTTCGCTTCTTTTGTCCTTTTGTTAAAATTTTGCTATATTGGCGAAAATGTTAGACCACTTTTGTATATAAACTTTGGGTTTGACTGACTTAGACTTGAATGATCTTGTATGTGTAGAACTTTGGGTTAATTTCCTTTTAAATGTGAGTTATTAACGAATATATGTGAATTGTTATAATGTGCCATGTAAGCACAGCTCTATGGACAAAATTTTTAAGTTGTTTCCGTTTGGCCCCTTAACTCTGATGGAGTATATGCTATTTGGTTTGAGGCCGCAGGTAATCCCTCGATTACTGGCCGGTTATGACCTTAATCCATAGGGGCGGGTTCGGGTCATGACATCAACCCTCTCATCAGCTTGGTCTTTTGCATGTTTGGCTATTTTGGCCTAGTCCAGCAGAACCTTCATCTTGGCCTCGGCATTGTTCAGGGAGACAAGAAAGCCAACAACATCATGGGTTTTCTTTATCAATTCCTTCTTCATCTCCTCGGCTTTCGTTGTGAAGGAGTGAGCATGTTGGATGGCCTAAAAAGGGAGAAACAAGCAAGTTAGTAAAATTTCTAAGTCTAAGAACTTAAAGTAAAAAACCAAAAAGTACAAGTGTTGTGGACTTACAAGAACAGAGTGCTACATCATCAAGGCAAAGTTTTCATACTCAATAATCTCGGCCATGCGATTTAGATTGGTAGGCAGAAGAACAGCAGTGCCGACCTCAATACTGTCGATGGCACTGTCGTCAACTGTCATCGGACGATCACCGACTGAAATCATTGGAGCCAAGAGCTCATCGGCTTTGAAAAAGCCCGGGCCAGATGCACCCTCTGTCACGACCCAAACCCGCCCCTATAGGTTTAGCACCGTAACCGGCCAGTAATCCTAGATTACCGAAGGCCTGCTTAACAGTAATACAATAATACAGAGTACAGGGGCTTGGCGGAAGCCAATACAGAAACTAAACAATGTCCAATGAGCTGTGATAGTCTGTATGCAAAAAGACTTTTTATACATATAAACGTTCAGTACAGAACAGTTATGCACAATATTTACAATTATTCAGTACAGGGACTTAATCCCTACTAACAGTACAGTATGGTGCTACCAGTCTATACAGTATTACAAAACAGTGCAGAGACAAACGGGGAAATAAAAACACCCCTAAGCCATAGCTTGGCAGGCTCGGAACCTCACAGTGAGGCACATTAGTTGGCTTGACAAAACTGGAGTTTACCCCGACGCTTCTAGCATTGGTCCGGTGCCTGTACACCTACATATATATATATGAGCAGTGAGCTAAAGCCCAGTGAATAACATAAAGCGTAAAGAGGTTGAGAATGAATGTCCTTACAGTAACGAAAACAGTTCATTAAATCGGTATATCAGTTGTTCAGTACAGTAAACAGTCATATGTGGTACATCCATTAGCATAACAGTAAGCAGTAGGTCTTGAAAGACCGAACAGTAATGATGGCCATCAATCAGTAAACAGTAGTGGTTCCACGAGGGAACCGACAGAGATCTCTGTAACAGTAACAGTAAATAGTAGGTGCTAAGGATGCCACAATACAGTTCAGAATATAGGACATACATTTATTTAGTAAACAATATCAGTTCAGTAAACAGTTCAGTTCAGTATTCAGAAGATAATCATTTTGAACATATCTTTACACAATTGTTACTCACAGAGTTCTGGGCTACGATAAGCTAGAGCGTCCTCTCGGAAAGCCAACCCTACACAGTTAACAGATTGAACACACACTAAGCTACACAGTTGGGAAAGTAATAACTTAATCCCTAAATTGCCTCGGTGTGGTTCTACATCTATATCCTCATTAAAATGCCTTAAACTAGGCCTAAGAATGCCTAGGATGGAATGAGGATGCAAAGATACACTTAGAAAACATTTTCAGAATTTTTCAGAAAACAAGGGTCTCGTTCGAGCGTGGCTTTCTTCGCTCGAGCGAGCTTGTCAAAACAGTGTGGTCGCTCAAGCATAGATTTCCTCGCTCGAGCAGTCTGCAAAACTGCAAAAAGTGCTGGATGTTGAAAAACTCCGCTCGATGCTCGCTCGACGCTCGCTCGAGCGTAAGACACAATCCTCGCTTGAGCGTAGGTTCTCTCGCTCGAGCGTGCGTCTGCGTGCACCAAGATTCTGAGAGCTCGAAATTTACGCTCGAGCCACCATTCCTTCGCTCGAGCGGAGCTCAGAAGAAACGATGGTCGCTCGAGCGTAGAATCCTTCGCTCGAGCGTAGAAGCCAAATTTTGGAATTTCCAGATTTGCCTCCCAAGCTCAAACCAAGCATTCCTAAGCTCAAAACTCGACCTCTTGGGCCCAATTTCTGGAAAACACATCTAAACTCAATATACAACAAGTTTCAAAGCTCAATTTGTGAAATCCAAGCCCAAGGGTGAGTCAATTAAATCCAAATTCAAACCCATTTTCATGAACAAGATGAACATGCAAACATGCATGAATTCAAATCATTTCAAAGCTTCAATTTGATGCTCTAGAGAGCCAATTGTTCCAAAAACAAGTTGAAAACATGGACCATTGCAAAATTATGAACATGCATCTACCATGTCATGAAGGACAACTTCAAAACTTCAAATTAAAGGCATGCATGCATGAGTTAGGCTCCAATTTGACATATATGGACTAATTCAAGGCTCAAATCACTAAGGATGCAAGAACTAGGCATGAACAAGCTTAAACACAACAATGAGAGGTTAAATTCCTTACCTAGGTCTTCAATTACAAGGTGAGGAAGCTAAATTTGCAACCTATGTTCCAATCCCTTCAATTACCAAGCAATCTACAAGTGAATTCAAGTCTCTCACTTCCTCTCTCTCTAAATTCAGTGGAGCTCAACAATATGTGGCTGATGAAATGTTTTGATTCAAGTGTACAAGGCTCAAATATGTATATCTACATGGCCCACTAACAATGGCAATTCCGTAAATAAGGCAACTTGTATCATTTAGCTTATTTTATTCTAACTTAATCATACCAAATCGCATTTCAGATAATTGCACCATAAAATCGCATAAATTATGATGATCACAAAACACTAATCGATTTCGGGTTCGGCCGCCGATAAGGCCTTCAATTAGCAGTTTAAACATAAAAGCTGAACAGATAATTAAACGGTCAAACAGATAAAATGCAATTCAAACAGATACAGGCAACCAATTCAGTTTCAGATTTCAGTCAGTCAGTTCAATCACCAATCATAATCGTTCTTAGTTTAGCAGTAATCGGTAATTAATCGGTGATCAGTGATGAGGGTTGTTACATCCTCAGACCTCGGCTTCTTCGACCGTGCAGTTCTGGATGGCTTGACATCGGAAGGCCTCTTCTCAACAGCGGAGGAGGTCTTCTTGAACTCGGCCAATCTTGAGATCGGCATGGTGTCTTCAATGTCAATTTAGGTGACAGAGGCTTTTGAATAGCCTTCTTCACCATTTTTAGTTTTGGTTTGGGTTGGGATTGAGATGAAAAAAAGGATTAACTTGTAACAACTCTTGGCAAGTCGGCCAAAAGGTCTTCAACAACAGCTTTGCAATGACGCATGTTGTCAGAAGTGGCGGCAACAGTAACTCCGGTGCCAAAGTGAATGGCAGGCTATGTAATTAGAGGATTGGCAGGGTCGTAAGCCGATGCCTCAAATTCTCGGTGTCTACGACTCCGAGTTCTATCGGCTGGTGTGTTTGTTGGGGCACGACGTCGACGTCGACGTCGATGTCGGTGTCGACCCTGGGATGTCAGGATAAGTATGGGGGTAGAGGTAGATGACAGCTCAATTGGATTTGATGAAAAGGCCTGGTCTGACCTTAGCGATGAAGCAACTGGTAGGGTGGTTGCTGATGGGAGAGTCTTACTTCGACGGGGAACGTCGGGCAAAACGGACTTGTTGGTCGGATATAATCAATGAGCAAAAGGGCTTTGCGCTTATCAATATCCAAACCTATAAGCCTTTTCAGATCAAGGTTGGGGAGGAAAGTTTGGCAGAAATCCTTTGATGGATGGGGAAAAGCTGTAAAAGAGAAATAAAAAGAAGACATTAGTACAGATAGATGAACTAGCAAGTCTTAGTAAAGGTAAGTTATAAGATGACTCAGTTCTTACTATCACCCTCTTTAAATACTACTCGGCATAGAGGAAAGAGGTGAAGATTATCATCAGGCGTAAACTCCCAGTTGCCCGAGACGATCAAGTAATCGTCTCCAGCACCCTTGTTGGAGTTTGGGAGGTCGGCTATGAGTTTGTAGGCGATGGATTTGGGCTTGAGGTAATAGATATAGCCTTTTTTAGACTTAAGGCCACATATTGTGTAATAGAATTGGATGTCGATTAGTATAATCCTAGCCTTTTCTCGGCGTGCTAGGGCTTTTATATAGTTGATAACCCTATAAGAATTGATAACTAGCTGCATGAGGTTGAGTTTGTAGTAGTGGAGGACTTCTTTAAAGAGGATGTCTAAGGGAAACCTGAGTCCACACTCTATGAAGGCAACTATTGGGAAGGGCATGGAATCTCCATCAGGTATGATAGAGTCCTCCTCCCTAGCCAACCTGAGTTGAACGCCGACTGGGATTGAGAACTCTTGTTGGAAGTACTCTAGTTTGGCTGGGGTGTCTACCCTCCACCTAAACATACCATGATGTCAGTTTATGAAATTGGTACAAGATTTCAGAAAAAAATGATTGGTATAGGTTTGAAAACCTCGGCTAAACCGTAAACAGGCACTGGGGCAAAGGTTTTGAAGATCTAAGGGAAATTTACTTAAATTTTCCTAAGAATGTGATTTTTAGCAAATCTTAAACCTAAATCTACAGAAACAAGAATCAAAGGCCAAGAATCTGAAAAACAGATAGAGAAAATAGAAATGGTACCAAGAAGGAATCAGAGGCAAAACTCAAGAATCACATGAAGGAGAAAGAAACACAGATATGGCAAGATCAATGCCAGACATTTAAATATAACCAATATAATATGCCAAGGATGTGATTAGTAATATGAATGGTGATCCAAGGAATTACAAATCCACAAGACACTGAGTGAGTGTGTGAAGGCAATGTGTACGAATCATAAACAATCGTAATTGACAGTCGAGAGACATAGTGATAAACTTCAAAATTCAAAGCAGTTTCAAGAAATTGATTCGTGATACAGCTGTGAATACAAGATTCAATGACAACGAATGTAGTAAAAAAAGCATACGGCGAGTTCAGAAAAGAAACATATGCAAAACAATACAAGACTAACTAGAAGGAAAGAAGAAATTAGCGACTTACCGAAGAAACAAACGCTGGAATGAAGATTGCTGGAGTCAGACAACGTGAATGGTCGAAAACAGATGATAAAAAGATCCCCGAAGGAGCTAATCAGAGCAAGTGCAGAGCTTTGAATGTATGAAAATGGCGGAATCTAGAGAGCGAAAATTTGAGCACAAGAGAGGGAAATGCAAGAATGAAAAGTGAGAAGACGGAGAGAGAGAAGGTGTAACAACCCCAATATGTAATTAATTACTAATTTGTAATTAAGTATGATAATTAAGAGATTAAAATAAAATTATGTGTTAATTGTGTATTTTGCATGCTATTTGACTTTCTATCGGTTAATCGTAGAAATATCTGTCTGGAATTCTGCTTTGATCTGAAAATTGAAAGCCTTATCGGCATCCGAAACTAAAATTGGTTATATTAATATGTTATTTGGAATTTTTAGAACACTTGGCCAAATTTAATTAAAAATTGATTCAGTTTGATTAATTAAGTTGCATTTGGCAAGCCTAATGTTCTAATTAATGTACTATGATATCCTAACTATATATATATATATATCTATATACTATATATTAAGCAAAAGGGAGTTTTTAACCCCAAGTCTTGTGGGAGCTCCAATCTCCCAATCTAAATTTCCTGATTTTTCTCCCAACTCCCAAGTCTTACCATCATAATAACACTTTAATGCATTAAGAACAAGTATAAAAAAAAATTCTTTGAAATCCAACACATATAAATTCCTTAAAAAGTCCCAACACATATGATTATTATCTCTCATAATAACATTTTAATGCATTAAGAACAAGCATAAAAAAAAATTTCTTGAAAAGTCCAACACATATGATTATTATCAAAATATTAAACTTTAATATAATATAATAAAAAAAAAGACATTTAATTCCTTGAAAAGTCCAACACATGTGATTATTATCAAAATATTAAATTTTAATATAATATAAAAAAGGAAAAAAAGAAGACATTTAAAAAATAAAAATAAAACATTTAAAAATCACAATTCACATATATAGATAATTGTAAACACAATCCGTGCATAGCACGGGTGATATGCTAGTATATATGAATGTTAAGCTCATTTGAGCTCAAAACTCTTCATTTCTAAGTGGAAAAATCTGAAAATTCATTCTAGAGAGAGAGTGAGTTCACTTTTTGAGAGAAAAACGAAGAGATTGAAGAGGAATTGAAGGTTTTGACTTGAGTTCAACAAAATTGTGCAAGAATCTAGCTAATTGAAGACTCTAGGTAAGAATTCAATCTCTACATTGTGAATCCAAGTCATCTAGCATGAGATTTCATCAAGATCATGAGTTTAAATGCATAAAATATGCTTAGAATGATGGAATGTTGCTAAGTCTTACATGTATGTATGAAATTGTCAAGAACTCTCATGTTTGAACATCATTCATGCCATTAGAGATGAAATTAAAAGCTAGAAGTCACATGCATGCATAATTCATAAAGGTTTGAGGCTCAATTGCATGTGTTTAAAGTGGAAGGAAAGAATTTGAATGAATTTGAGACATACATGCATATAAATAGGAAGTTTGGCCATGTTGAGTTTGGTTTTGAACATCTAAATTGTTATTGTTGGCACATGTATGTTTGAATCATCTTGTTTCACCATTTAAATTCATGTTTTGAAAAGGAATTTCTTACATCCAAGAACTTTAGAGCTCAATTTTGGAAAAGTTAAGAAGTTTTGAGCAAATGATTTGTGAATCATCTTGTATTTGAGTTTTCTAAAATGTTTTTATGATTATCAAAGTGTTTCCATGAATTTGGAATGGCCATGAAAGCTTTTACATGTTAAAATGAATTTTTGGAACTCAAATTTTCTGTTTAGAAACCCAGAAAATTCGCAGCTGGCTCGAGCGAAGAAGTAGTGGTTTGAGCCAACATTATGAGCTCCCAGTATTTTGAACTCTGCAAAAGCTGGTTCGAGCGAATGAGTGGTGGCTCGAGCGAACTTAGTTTTTGCCTTCAGCTAACTCTAGCCACGAAAAGCTAGCTCTAGCCACTAGCTTATTTTCAGCATATTTTCAAAAGATGTTTTAAGTACATATATTCGCTCCCATCTCTTTTCGGGCATTCTTAGGCATGATTTATGAGCCATTAAGGATTAATAAGCTAAGAAACATCATACGTAAGTGAATTAGAAAATATGTGTCGAATTCGAGTATATGAGTAATATGAACAAGTTATGTAGCATGGAATGAATAAGAAGTTAAAAGAAGAAAGCTAAGCCATGTATGGCCATTGAATGAGTAATAATAAGACATGTTTTGTGCTATGTACATTTGTGTTTGTAGGTCAAGACTTGAAGATTGACCAACCGTTTCTGGAAGCCCACTGCGAGTAACGTTATTGTAAAGATATGTTCATATGAATTATGTTCGAAATGTGATTCGATAAGTTATGATTTCTGAAATGATATTTGTTTACGTGAACAAATGTCCTATGTTTGAAATCTATTATGGCATTCATAGATAGTCCCAAGTCATGGGGGATGGCATGTTAATATGGGTCCATGACATATATGTGATTACAAGATCTCGTTAGCCACTTCATTGTTGTGATATGTGTTTAATCGGTATCCAAAACCGATTACTCTAGTCAGATGATGATGTGATATGTTCTATTGAATGTACCATTATTATGTTCGAATATGAGAATGATTATGTTATGATCCATTTATGAATACGATATGTTCAGAATTCATTCACTAACCTCTCTACCTTAATGTTATTCACTGGGTTTTAACTCATTGTGTGTATATATATATATATGTATAGGTGACTGTTCTAGAGATTAGGCTTAAAGACTTTTGTTTGGATTTTTGTTCTGTTGTCAACCAACCATTGTGCCTCATGTGGAGGTTCGTGAAATGCCACGTGTTATAAGCTCTGGTTGTTTCTGTATATAAGACTTGAGCTGTTTTTGTTGGCTGTACTTAAGATGCTATAGTTAAGTGTGTGTGGGTATAACATGTGAATGATTTTTGGATACGTATATAAAGTTTTAAATATTCTGTTTCATATAAGTCAGCACAACTCATTGGACAATTATGTTTATGTATTTGCTTCCGCTAGCTCCTTATTTTGTTAATCTATTTCAGAGGCCTTTGGTAATCTTAGGATTACTGGCCAGTTACGATGCTAAACCTGTAGGGGCAGGTTTAGGTTGTGACAGAAGGAGTTTTGTCAAAAACATGAAAAGGCGGCAAAAATGCATTAATAGTGCCTTGGGTGACGTGCTTGTCTGGCGGCGTGGACTGAATTGATGTGACTTCATGGCGCGTGTCAGGTACTAACCAATAAGGAAGGGACACGTGGAGGAAATGGTTGAAAAGACTATGCGTGACAGCTTATGTGCAATTAGAACTCTTGAAATTTTTGAAGCAATGAGGCCATAACCTCGGCTAGAGGAGCGATCTCAGTTTAGATGCTTAAAGAACTTGATTCTCGGTTCTTGGTTCTTTATAGAATGGGCAGCAGAGTCTTGGTTACTTGAAGCCGACGAGTCATGATCTCGGTTGGAGAAATGAATGGATTGTTATTCGACATGCTATATGGACAAACAATGTAGGTTCCATAACCTCAGGTTGTCGAGATAATATAACCTAGGGGGCAATTGTGGAAAATATTTTGAGGTGACGCCACGTGACAAGGTGACGCCGAAGTGTCAGCCGAGGTGCTACGTAGCCTGGTCATGTTGGTGAGATGATCTCGGATAGACCAAGGTTATCTGCAGAGATACCTGAATCCGAAATAAGCAGATAAGGGACAAAAGTCCTAGAATAGGGGAGGAAATCATTCTGGATAAAGATGAGGCTCAAGACGAGTTTATCTCTATCTAGATAAGGGTCCAAGATGAACATTGAGCTTGAGTCCCCTGAAGCTAGGCTTTTAAAGGGATTAGGTCAGTGCCGGCTATAAAAGCAGGGCACCACCGTAGGTCTCAGGTATGGGTAATATACTGTGAGCAGTAGATTGTGAGTTTAAGTATTATTTGATATCTTTGAGAGATTACTGACTTGATCGTCGTAGTGCTCCCGGGTGGACGAACCACCGCTGGATTCTCATCTTCTTGTGCAGGTTGTTGGGCTTAATCTATTCTGCCGGTACTCTCTAGGTGAGTTCCCTGTTTGGTTATGTGGTTAAAAATCAACACTCACAATTTAAGATAAAAGACAAGAGTCATAGAACATGGGAGGATCTCGTTCTGGATAAAGATGAGGCTCAAGACGAGTTTATCTCTATCTAGATAAGGGTCCATAATGAACATTGAGCTTGAGTTCCTTGAAGCTAGGCTTCTAAAGGAATCAGGTCATAGCCGGCTATAAAAACAGGGCACCTCCGTGGGTCTCAGGTATGGGTAATATACTGTGAGCAGTAGATTGTGAATTTAAGTACTATTTGATATTTTTGAGAGATTACTAACTTGATCGTCGTAGTGCTTCCGGGTGGACGAACCACCATCGGATTCTCATCTTCTTGTGCAGGTTGTTGGGCTTAATCTATTCTGTCGGTGCTCTTTAGCTGAGTTCCCCGTTTGGTTGTATAGTCAGAAATCAACACTTATAATAACTTTACTTATTAATCTTACAACAATGATATATTCCTCTAAAATTAAGTTCTAATTGAGCTCTAGTGAGGTGGAAAATCAAAGAAAAAAATAAAATAAAATCAAAACATCACATCAAATAGACCCCATATACACATTAGAGGTATTAGAGCTCTCAAATTAGAGCTCCAAAACATTTCCCTTAATTTTAATCCTTCACCATTAAAATTGCGCTAATAAATTTATAATTTTTTTAAGAATAAATTATAAATACACTCTCTGAGATTTGATTAAAATATGAATCGCCCCTTGTGATTTTACAAATTACATTTCACCCCTTGAGGTTTTTAATTTTATAACAAATTAACCCTTTTATTAATAAATCATCAAGTCAATTAACAAGTTTTAATGATGTTAAAAATATGTTTCAAAATTTAGATCATTTTATTATTATATAAGAGAGCAATTATGAATTTCATTTTTTTAGTTAATTTTGTTAAATAAAAAATTATATTTATAGTTTATTTTATTTTATTTTATTGATCAATAACGCACGTGGAATAGTATCCGTTGCACTTCAACATTCTTTCCGTCCACGTGCTTCCAAGTGATGAATAAAACCAAGAACACGGACAATTGTTGAATGTGTCAACTAATTTATGTGGGAAAGCCACTGTTTTGTTCCGCTTTGGAAACAAGGGGCTGCGTGGGAATCGGAGCTGTTTGGCTTCCAAGAAATCTATTTTGAATTTATTCAAGATCTCTGCTTGTGTTTCTTAAAACGGTGATATTATATACATTAATTAATATATAAGTTATGACATTATTATTGATCTCACTTATTATATAAATTATAAATGCTAAAGACATCTCAGAGCATGTTTGTTTTGAGGGATAAGAGGGTGGGATTGGACTATTAGTCCCACCGGACTAATAGTCCATTGTTTGTTTGAAAAATTTTGCTCCGGATTAATAGTCCCCCGGGACTATTAGTCCCACAAACATGGGATTATCCTATCCCATGGGGGGTGTGGGATAGAAACCATGGGATTGGTATCCCATGGGATTATTTTGTAAAATGTCCATTTTACCCTCCATGCTATTACTTAGTAAACAATTAGAAAAGGGTAAAATAGCATTTTGAACATTTATAAATTATTTTTTTAGTGTTGTTAATTTAAAACTATATATTAAATAAAAAATTTAAATTATAAATTAAATTTAATTAAAAATAATAAATTATAAATTATGGCCTTATAAATTAAATTTTTTTAGTGTTGTTAAAAAATTAAATTTACATATTAAATAAATTTTTTTTTAGTATTGTTAATTTAAAATTATATATTAAATAAAATATAAATTATAAATTAAATTTATTTAAAAATAATAAATTATAAATTATGGCCTTATAAATTAAATTTTTTTAGTGTTGTTGAAAATTTAATTTATATATTAAATAATTTTTTTTTATTGTCGTTATTTAAAATTATATATTAAATAAAATATAAATATAAATTATAAATTTAATTTAATTGAAAATAATAAATTAAAAATTGTGGCCTTATAAATTAAATTTTTTTAGTGTTGTTAAATTATAAATTATAGATTATAAGGGTAAAATAGTCTTTTGAACATTTATCCTTATCCAGTCCGTCTAACCAAACATTGGATTCACTAAAAATAGTCCAATCCAGACATCTAATCCCATGACTAAACAAACATAGGATACAAATCCAATCCAACCAAATAGTCTCGGGACAATGTATCCCGGGACTAACAGTCCGATGGATTACAATCTCCCCTTATCCAGTCCGTCCAAACAAACACACCCTCAAATTATATCATATCATCAATTGACATATTAGTTAATACATTAATTGATAGATATAACATTATTGTTCTTAAAAAGCCTATTTTGATAAGGTGATTAAAAGTTAATTTTTTAATTTGTTTAGATCATATTTTTTTTAATTTTTTTTATAAAAAAATAAAAAATATCAAAAAAATTAATTTTTAACCAACTTCTCAAAACAATTCTAAATATAAATGTAGTATTTCCATACCAATTTAAGAGTAATTTTTATATGTAAATAAGGTACATATTATGTAACATCTTTTATTATTGTAATTGGCTTTAATAGTAGAACCCACTACATTTATGTTGGATATGTGAAAAACAATAAGAGCCTATATATTTGTGACTGGTAAAAGATAAAACCACGTTATCTGTTGATATACAAAATTATTTCCCAATTTAGGGTTGTTTTGCTTATGGTTCATTTTAGGAGAAATGAGAGTATAGCTGGACAGTCAATTTTTTTTTTTCATTTTTTTTAATATATAAATTATGATTTTGTATTTTTTTTATAATTATTTCACTGTGCAGTTATTTCCCTTTTATTTTATGTTGAATGATCTATCTTAAATATAATTATTAATGTTAATCAATTATTTTATATGAATGATTTACTGAAAGTACACCATATACTAGAGGAAGCTGATACCATTAATTGAACAAATAGAGTTTCGGATTGGCCTTTAACTTTGCTTTCATCCTTTGAACAATCCATCTTCAAAATCTTTTATCTTAAAAAATTAGGCTAGAAGGTATTGTTGGGTCCGTAGGGGCTCACCACAGGTTCCGTTTTGATAATCCGAACCGTTCAATATGTAGAAGTCGTTGAGTACTATATGCCTGTAAAAAATTACATTGATCGGATATCAATAGCTATCTCATCGAATTAGATTTTTGTCAATCGTTTATTTTTTCACCGTCAAATTTTTTTATTATACAAAATTGATTTGATCATGTAGCTATCGATATTCGATCAACGTGATTTTTTTACAAGTGTATAGAACTCGACGAGTTCTACACATTGAACTAGTTCAGATTATCGAAACAGGACCAGTGGCGGGCTCTCATGGATCCAATAGTACCCTCCAGTTCAATCATGGACTGGAGGAAAGCCGATCCCAAATGGTATTATGAGATATTCAACTGAATACCAGTATGCAACTAGGAGCTGACGGTTGTGTCATTCAAAAACGGCCTAGAAGATGAATGCCCGCTCTGGAGTTCATTGGCGAAAACTCTACCAAAAAGTATAGAGGAGCTCATGACACGAATCGAGAAGTATGCCAGAGTAGAAGAGGATACGCTAGGAAAAAAGACACCAAAGCATGAGAAAAGAAACGGCTCGTTGAAGCGAGAACGAGGTAACACTGGTTTTAACAGGCAGGAAACAAGGTTGAGGGCTGCACAGGCAGTCACCACTATATTTAGGATCCCAGTCTGCAAAGTTTTAGAAAGGATCAGAAACCAACCGTGTTACAGAGCGCCGGAGAAGGTCCCTAGCGAGTTTATGGGAAGGAGCCTTGGGAAGCATTGTGCTTATCATAATGAGGATGGACACTTGACTCAGAGATTGTGACGCCCCAAAATTTAAGGACATCATAATAAGATTTAAAATCAATATTGCCACCAATATTATTAACATCCATTAATTAACAACCCAGAAATTTAAAGTTCTTAAATTACAACTTAGTCTTAGTACATAAAAATAACACAAATATAAAAAATAAAAAAAAAACTAAAGGAAAACTAGAAAATTTAGAAAATAGTTCATGGAATTCGGGCACTCTTCAAGCTAACCAAGGCTGAATGTCGCCTTACAAGGCCTTGGTGTTCCCTTCGGTTTCTTCGGTACTTGGCATAAAACGCCAGGGCAATGGGAATGCCAATGAGCGACGAACTCAATAAGATACTACAACCCGAAAATATCCACCCGATAATAATACTCACAATTAATAAATAATGTGCAGTAATAGAATAACAAGTAACATTTAATAAGCATAACATGAATGCTATTAGTTGAAATGATAACAATAGATAATTAAAAAAAAAATGACAAACGGAAGCAATAACGAAAGCAGTATTTCATCATAAGGAAAAATGCCCACTTTTCTTTTTAAATTCTCATAGATTTAGTTTATCATAAGTTTAAGTAACTCCCTGCGGAGTACTATTTCCACTCAACCGCTAAGCAATGGCCACGGGCAATTCTGACTCCCCCTTGATCAAATATTCAAATATTACTTGTTGTAACTACCAATGATGCCCACGCACCAGGGTTACGTACCCGAGTCGTGACATCACGGTCTGCCCCATGGGAACAATCTATGTTGTGACACCCACACCACAAACCTTATATCGCCTACACCGATAAGAGCCGAAATACCTTCCCGTGCCATGTTAGGGTTCGCAACTCACTTGCGCAAGATTCTAAATTGGGCTCACCCCATAACTTTTAAATTTTAATGTATCAGTTCAATTTCGTTTTTCTTTACTTCGTCTAATTCACATTTTCATGCATGTACGAGTTTTAATTTGAAAATCACAGTGTCATAATGTTTATATAGCACAACACAATCATGTATGGCAACCAAAATAGATATGACAAAATATGTTAGGACTCATCACAAAGTTTCTTAGGAATTCACACACTTCTTCTTTCAGCACTGTATGATCTGACAAAAAAAATATGAAACCCAAACCAAATAAAGTTCAACCATTACAATATTTTAACCAGTATTAGTTCATCGAGTTAGGAAAATATTTCGAGAAGAATACTAGGGCTAAAAATGATTTTAAAATGGAGAAATAAATTTTGAAAAAAAACTGGTTTTCTAGGACAGTGAGTTATATTAACTTCCAGTACAGGTGATCTGTGTTTGAAAAATAAAAAGGGGCGTCAAACGGTGTCAAAAAGAAGTATGGTCAAAACGGTTTGCTAGATATTTGAGTTTAGAACATATTTCCAGGGAGTTTGAAGACTGAAACCTAATGGAAGATGATCAAATAATTTTTTCTAAGAAAATTGGACAGATTCTGTCACATTTTGGAAAAATTGACGTTTCTCTCTCAATGCTTAATAAAAAATTATGAAACTAGCTGTATTTGAAAGGTAACTTAAAAATATAACTTTTACAATTTGAATCACTTGAAAAGTTATTCTGTAGAAGAAACGGTGACCTGGTAAAGTTAGCATTGTCATTGCCTCCAAAAAGTAATGAAGTTAAAAATATGTTTTGGCCATGAAACGTTGTCAAATAATTTTTTTCGATATTCTAACACCATGAAAACATATTAAACTAACTCTAGTAGTTTCAGATTTTATGAAAGTGTTCTCATGAGTTTGTTTGGGTTTATTCAAAACGGATTAAAAATTTGTTCTTTGCTGGAAGTTCATTATTTTGTGAAAAACACACTTTGTATTCACCATAAATCATACGTAAGACCATAAAAAATATTTCTTGCTACTATTCCCATGTGAAACTCTAATCCTTTATATTTACTTTCATTAGTGATGACAGGGAATAGATGAAAATGATATTTATGAAGAGTAAACACAAATTCATAAGCATGCAATATTAATTCAAGCAATAGAGAATATTTGAGCACATAAGAAGAAAAATCAGTAACTAGACCCTCTAATCTATACTTGCAAGAAGGATAGAAATCATATAATCATAAGATCATCATTCTATCAACATGCATTGAGTTATTGTGTATTAACAATGCATACTCTTACATATTTTTGATATATAGATTTAGTATAAAAAAAAAAAATATATATATATATATATATATCTAAGGGAGGATAGAGATTGAGTATTCTTACCTCAAGAACTTTTACAAACAATTCTCAAAACTTGTTTTGAATTGGTAACCACCAAGGACCCTCTCTTCTTCCTCTCTTTTTCTTTTTCTTTTTCTTTTCTTTTCTTTTCTACTCTTCCTCTCTTTTTCTTTTCTCAGCCGTGGAGATGAAAAATGGGTGAATAGTGCATTATATATAGGAGCTTGGAGGCCATCTTTATTATTATTATTTTAATTTAATTTAATTAATTAATTAATTAATTTATTTTTCTCTTGGCTTGGCAACTATTACCTACAATGTATAGATTAGGGTGTGGTTGGAAGCATGCTTTAGCATGCATTGGCATGCTTGCCCAACAGCCTCCTTCTTTGGGAAGCCCAAAAAAAATCAATTCTGATTTTTATTTTATTTTTTTGCAAAAATAAAAAAAAACAATGAATATATATATATATATATATATATATTTAACCAAGTCACTAGATATTTTGCTCCCTACTATTCTCTAACTAACTTAGTTATTATTTGTTTAACTCATTTAGTTTCCACAACTGTATTTAGATACAAAAGTTTAATCACATAAATAAATTTATTTAAAGGGGTTTAATATTGGTATTAATCATGATACTATTATCATTATAATTTAATAGTTTAATAATCACTATTAATTGACTTAATATTATAATATCATTATATGTAACTAAAAGATTTGAGATTGAACCAGTTAATCTCCATGAGTTAATTTTCTTGTACACAAATTATTAATGTAAAACTTTATACAGAATAATTATATAGAATAATATATATTAAGAATTAGATTTGTGTAGTCATAAAAGTGATGACAACAACAATAATAATACTATGAAGATAAAAATTGCACTAATTAAATACTTAAAAGTTAATTATAGAATTTCGTCACAAAATGTTGTTATGGAATTGGATTATGGATGTTGATTACAAAATTTAAGTAGCTAAATATAATTACCAAAATAATTTAATATGCAAAAATACGGGTTCTCACAACCTATCACCCTTAAAATAATTTCGTCTCCGAAATTTTAACGCATGCCTTTATCTTCAAACAACTGAGGGTAGTTGGCTCGTATTGCATCCTCTCTTTCCCAGGTAGACTCCCTCACTCATCGGTGTTGCCACAACACTCGCACTAAGTGGATGACTTTGCCTCTCAGGTTATTTTCTCGTTGATCCATAATCTTTATAGGTCTTTCCTCAAAGTTTGCATCTTTATTGAGATCAAGATCTCCCAAATTGATAACATAGGAAGGGTGTGGCTCATACTTCCGTAACATTGAGATGTGAAAAACATTGTGCACTACTGCGAGCTGTGGTGGTAGTGCTAAACGGTATGTCACTTCTCCTACTTTGCTCAGAATTTCGACTGGTCTCACATAATGAGGTGCAAGTTTTTGTTTCTTCCCGAATCATGTAGTACCTTGACGAGGTCGAACTTTGAGAAAGACATGATCCCTTACCTCAAAAGTTAAGGGTCATCTCCTTTGATCCGTATAGCTCTTTTGTCGACTTTGGACTGTGATTAATCGTTGTCTGATCAGTTTTATCTTCTCAATGGTCTCCTGAACCAAGTTTGGTCCTAACAAGGTTGCTTTTCCTACTTCAGTCCAACAGACTAGTGATCGACAAGGTTGCCCATAAAGTACTTCATACGATGCTATTCCAATATTGGCCTGGAAACTATTGTTGTAAGCGAACTCAACGAGAGATAAGTGTTTCTCCCAACTTCTATTAAAATCCATAACGCAAGCTCGAAGCATATCCTCCAAGGTTTGTATTGTTCTTTCAGACTGCTCATTGGTTTCTGGGTGCAATGCCAGGCTAAAGCATAGGTTTGTTCCCATTGCCTTCTGCAAGCTCTGCCAAAATTGAGAAGTGAATCGAGGATCACGATCAAACACGATGCTAATTGGTACTCCGTGTAATCTAATCACTTATTTGATGAACAATCTACTAAGTGAATCTAACGTATTTGATGACCTGACAGGTAAGAATCGGGCTATCTTAGTTAGTCAATCTACCACTACCCATATGCCATTATGTCCTTGTAGTGATTGAGGCAACCTATCACGAAATCCATGGTTATGTGTTCCCATTTCCACTCTGGGATTGGTAAGGGCAGAAGTGTCCCTGCCGGTCTTTGGTGTTCAACTTTTACTTGTTGACATGTCAAGCACTGTGACACAAACTTTGCTACATCCCTTTTCATTCCGCCCTACCAATATTGGCGTTTTAGGTCTTGGTACATCTTAGTACTTCCTGGATGTACTGCGAATACTGAATGGTCGAATTCCTTAAGTACCTTTTCTCTCAGTGAGTCGTTGCTTGGCACGAACATTTGACCTTGATATTTCAAACTTCCATCTGTGTGAATTTCCCAACCAGGCATGGTTTCACTAGACTCCATTCGTGCCTTGATGAATGCTGCCTCCTTATCATACTTTTGTGATTCTAATATCTCACTCAAAATTTTAGGCGTAACAATCTGAGTACCAAGGTAAGCCTTTTCATCTTGAACATCCATTTGTACCCCAAATTCATTGAACGTTCCAACCATACTCCATTCCCTAAGTACTAAACTAGCAACAATCCTTCTATTCTTACAACTTAGCGCTTCTGCCACCACGTTAGCCTTGCCGGGATGATAGGAAAAGGGTAAATTGGTAATCCTCGAGAAACTCCATCCAGCGTTTCTAATGCATGTTCAGGTCCTTTTGGGTGAATAGATACTTCAAACTTTTGTGATCGGTAAATATCTCAAACTTTTCACCATACAGGTAGTGTCTCCAAATTTTGAGTGCGTGAACTATGGTTGCTAACTCCAAGTCATGAATGGGATAATTCTTCTCATGATTCTTTAATTGCCTTGATCCATATGCCACCACCTTGTCATTTTGCATCAATACGCACCCCAGACCTTCTTTGGAAGCATCACAATACACATTGTACCTAACATCACGTTCTGGTGCTATGAGAATAAGGGCACTCGTCAATCTTTTCTTGAGTTCTTGGAATGAATTTTCACAAGACTCGTTCCATTCAAATTTAACCCCCTTTTGAGTCAAATGTGTCATTGGTTTGGCCAATTTTTAGAAGTCTTGAATGAATCTTTGATAGTAACCGGCCAATCCTAAGAAACTACGAATCTCAAATGTGTTCTTAGGTTGCTTCCATTCTATCACTACTTCTACTTTAGTTGGGTCCACTGATATTCCCTTTTCAAACACCACGTGACCCAAAAACTTTACTTCCTCCATTCAGAACTCACATTTACCAGCCTTAGCATATAGTTGGTTCTCTCTCAGGGTTTGATGTACTATTCTCAAGTGTTGTTCATGGTTTCTTTCGGACTTGGAATGCACCAAAATGTCATTAATGAAAACTACCAAAAATTGATCTAAGTAAGGCATGAATATTTTGTTCATTAAGCTCATGAACATACCTGGTGCATTGGTTAGGCTGAACAGCATTACTACAAACTCATAGTGGCCGTAACGGGTTCGAAATGCAGTCTTAAGGATATCTTCTTCCCGAATATGCAACTGGTGATACCTAGACCTGAGGTCTATCTTTGAGAAATACTTTGTCCCTCTAAGTTGATCAAAGAGGTCATCAATCCTAGGTAGGGGATATCGAGTCTTAATGATGACCCTATTGAGTTGCCGGTAATCAATGTACAACCTAAGTGTCCCATCTTTCTTTTTAGCAAATAAGGCTGGTGCTCCCCATGGGGACATGCTTGGCTTTATAAATTGCTTGTGAGCAAAACCAGTTCTGTCAAATTCCTTTATAAATTCCTTGGCCGACTTGAAAAAGTATTTGACAACAACTCCAGTTCTGTCAAATCCAATACCTGGAGAAGAATTGTTCCTATACTTGGCAGTTTCAGAACACACAATAAACGCGGTAGTAATCCGAGAAAATGAGGGAGAACAAAAGATGGTATACTATGCAAGTAAAACCGTAGCAAGTGCAAAAACCAAGTACCTGCCTCTAGAGAAACTGACATTAGCCTTGGTGATGGCTTCCAAAAAGTTAAATAACTACTTCCAAGCTTACAAGATTGTGGTACTTACTGAGGATCTCCTGAAGTCCCTGTTGCAGCATCGAGATTTGACAGGCACAATAGCCAGATGGGCAGTAGTGCTGGGCTAATATGACTTGGAATTCAAGCCTAGAACAACAATTAAGGGCCAGGTTCTGGCCGACTGTCACAACCCAAACCCACTCCTATAGGTTTAGTTTCGTAACCGGCTAGTAACCCTTGGATTACTGAAGGCCTCTTAACGGAATAACATATAATTAGGGGCTGCGAAAGCAATAAACAGAAATGTACATAGTCCATTGAGCTGTGAAGATATACATGAGACAGATATTCTTAAACTTTTATAAAGATACGTGTGACATCAAAAGATACAGTTGATACACGTTACTCCAAGTACTGTACATATAAGCAGAAATTTGTCCAAAGTTAAAACAAAAGAACCAAAGTCTTAAATACAAAAGACATAGCCACATGATTGACATGATCTGGAACCTCCTCGGGAGGCACAAAAGGTGGCTGATGAACACAAAACTTTTCAGGCATCAACTTAAGCCTGGTCGCGTGCCTGGTCACCTACATATAAAATATAAATAATGAGCAGGAGCCCAGTGAATAATAACAAGGTAACGGGTTTTAAAGAATGATGTCCGTCATAAAGTTAAAAATCAGAGTCTTATGTATATACTTGATCATTTCCATTCTCAAAATTCATACATTTCACATCATAGTACGTGGCATATCCATTAGCATTAACGAATCCGATGACCTATAAAAGGGATGGCCATGAAGGCATTCTGATGACCCATAAAAGGACAGTCATAAGACATTTCGATGACTCGTGTGCATAAAGACATTTCTGATGACCCATAAAGGGACGACCAAAAAGGCATTCCGATAACCCATAAAGGGACCTGATGATCCGTAAAGGGACGCAAAATATCACATGATGCTATGGATGCCACGAGTACATTTCAGAAACTTGGACGATTATTCATTCACACAAAACATGGTATTTCGGAAAACTAATCATGTCGTATTATCAGAAAATAATCAAAATCTAACATAACTTTACAGAGTTATTACTCACAAATAACAAATGGCTCCAAACAAACGAATAGAGTAAGCAATTCAGATATCTTGTGGCGTGTGACCTACACAGGTACAAAACGAATATGTACTGAATTACACACCCAGAAACATTTACCTTGTTCTTTCTTATCTTGGTGTGTTTACTTTTTTTATCTTCATTATTGTACATTAATCATGGCCTAGGAATGCCTACGATGGAATGAGGATGCAAAAATGTACTTGAAAACACTTAACAAAACTTGCTGAAAACAGGGTCCTCGCTCGAGTGCAACTTCCTACGCTCGAGCGGACATGCAAAATATGAGTGGTCGCTTGAACACAAGATCTGTCGCTCAAGCGGTCTGTAAACTTTTGCAAAAGTTATGGTTGCTTGATTTTTCCACTCGACGCTCGCTCGAGCATGAGAGACATGCCTCCACTTGAGCGCAACTTTTGTCGCTTGAGCGGACTGCAAAACATAAGAACTTCTAGGAGCAAGCATTTCATGCTCGAGCGGACTTTTGGTCGTTCGAGCAGAAGTGCATGCCCTCAGAGTGGTCGATTGAGTGTGGATTCCTTCGCTCGAGCATAGGAGCAGAATTCTGGAATTTCCAAAATTGCTTCCAAGCTTCAAATTCAACCCCAAAGCTGTAAATTATGGTTTATTGGGCCAAAAACTTGAGAAATCACATGTGAACTTGGAAAACATGAAGAATTCAAAACCATTTCGCAAAATTAAGGCCCAAAGCTTGGCAATTGTACAAATTCAAACTCAAACTTTAAGAATATGATATGAACATGACATATATGACTTGTTATGAACTTGAAATTTCCAAAACATGATCAATTAAATTCAAATGGTGAGAAATGTGATGAATTCTCAAACCAAAGTCAAGATAGACACATACATGGGGGATTTGTTTGAAATTCAAACTAAAAATGCTATGATATATGCATGCATGCATGATTTAATGCAAATTCCTTCTTTTCTAGCTCTTTAGCTCAATTCTCATGTTAAACACTTAAGCCTCTTATATTCATAAACTCACAAACTCAAAAGCAAGACCAAAGGCTTAATTTCTTACCTTAAACCTTGAATTCACAAGTGTAGAGGCTAAAACTTCTAAATGCTCTTCAATTCTCCAACAATTCCTAGCAAATCTCTTGGTTGAGCTCAATCTTCTTCTCACTCTCTTTCTCTCACGTTTTGTGTGTGGTAATTAATAAAAGTTAATCTAATAGGCATTAATTAATATAATTAATTCATTTCGAATCAAATTCCAATTAAACCTACCATAAAATTTTAATTAACACATAAATCAAGTCAATTTCTGAATCGGATGCCAATAAGGCCTTCAATTCGCAAACCAAAATGGAAACATGAACAGATCTTTCTACATTAAATAGATATAAATACACATAAGGCAACATATGATGCAAAATTTCATTTTAATAATTTATTAGGCATAATTAAGCATAGATTAACATTAATCATGGATTGGGTTGTTACACCGACTTTGTGGCCGAGTTTACCCTTGGTGCCATCCCACGTCGGGCTCTGGTGAGTCGCGGCTTAGGTTGTTTGGGCAAACCAAAAGAAACCCAACTAGGGCCCAAGAACCCCGCACCAATAGTGCAAAAGAAGGAAGAGAAACCAAAATCCTGCGACATCTACATTGGCGACTCCTTCCACCTATTTGTTGATAGAAGTTCAAACCGTCAAGGAGCGGGGCATGAGTGGTTTTGGTATCACTAGAGGGATGAATGATAGAGCAGGCAATCCGTCTAGGATTTAAGGCCTCCAACAACGAAGTAGAGTACGAGCCACTGATTGCTGGACAAAAACTAAAAGTAGCAATGGAAGTTGATGAGATGGTAGTCTTTTGTGACTCCTAACTTATTGTGAATCAAGCGACAGGCGAGTATGCAGTCCAAGATGAGAGGATGATGATAGCCTATGTCAAAGAGGTTATCAGGTTGCTAGCACTGTTCTAGGATTGCCGGCTACAACAGGTTAGCCGAGATGATAGTAGCCATGCCGACACCTTAGCTAACCTGGCTAGTGCAATAAAGTCAGGGGAGCTAAGGACAATCATGGTTGATTATTTGATGAGACCAAGTGTGGAACCTTTAATAACAGAATATGAGGCAATGTGTGTGGAGATGGATCCAAGTTGAATGGATGCCACCGTGATGTTAATCAAAAATGGCAAGTTGCCAGCGCACAAGAGAGAAGTGCACAAGACCAAATTGAAGTCGGCTAGGTTCTGCTTGTCAGCAGAAGGCCATCTCTATAGAAAGTCCTTCATTAGGCCCCTTTTGAGGTGTGTGCACCCCTTTTAGCTGAGGACTTTTTATAAGAGATCCATAAAGGAGTTTGTGGAAGCCATGCTGGAGGTAGGTCACTTGCTCATAAGGCCATAACTCAGGGATAGGGGTGGCCCTACATGCAAAAGGATGCTAAAGCCTATGTCAAGAAGTGTGAAAAATGTCAAAGGTTTACACCTTTGATGCATTAGCCAACAGCAGATCTGAACCCAGTGTCCAGTCCTTGGTCGTTCGCCTAGTGGGGCATGGATTTAGTGGGACCACTGCCACAGGCAACTGGACAAAGAAAGTTCTTGCTAGTAGCCATAGACTACTTTACAAAATGGGTAGAGACCGAACCCCTTACAAAGATTTGAGATATCGATGTGAAGAACTTTATCTGGAAGAACATAATAACCCGATTCGGGATCCCAAGGGCCATTATAGCAAACAATGACACTCAGTTTGACAGTAAGCTGATTAAGAGCTTTTGTGCAAAATACAAAATTAAAAACTATTACTCTACTCCTAGTTTTTCCCAAAGTAATGGATAGGTAGAAGCATCCAACAAGACCATCTTGGATGGGATCAAGAGAAGGTTGGAAGCAGCCAAGGGAAAATAGGTGGAAGAATTGCCCAACGTGCTATGGGCATATCGAATTACGCTGAGAAGATCAACAAGGGAGTCTCCTTTTGCCATGGCATATGGCACAAAAGCAGTCATTCCACTAGAAGTCGACATCCTTGGAATCAGAACCCAGGGAATAGAGAACGGAACCAACGAGGCATTCTTAACCCGAGATCTGGATCTGTTGGAGGAAAGGAGGGATAGAGCAGCAATTCGGCTGGGGGCATACCAGCAGCAACTTGCTAGGGCTTATAATAAGAAGATCAACCTAAGGGAGTTCAAGGTTGGGGACCTCGTCTGTAGAAAATTCGTCGGCAATAAAAAGAATCTCAGGGAAGACAAACTTGGCGCAAACTGGGAGGGGCCTTATAGAATCATCTCGGTTGCCGGCAATAGGGCATATCGACTTGAAGACACTGATGGCAAAGAGTTGCCACAACCTTGGAACACTTGCAATCTAAAGTTTTTCTTTCATTAGTTTTTTGAGATTTTTGTGATGATTTTATTTAGCCAAAATTTTAACAAAATACTAGTTCGATTTTTTTTTATTATAAATAAATTGTTGAAATTTGTGCGATAGGACTAAACAGTCTTGTGACGATGTTTCCGATTGAAACATAATGAATAACTTAGACTTATCATATGGTAGAGTTGAATTATATTTGCCATACGATAGAGTTGAGCTAAGTTGGCGATGTTACCAATTGAAACATGACGAATAACTTAGACTTATCATATAGTAGAGTTGAATTATACTTACCATACGATAAAGTTGAACTAAGTTGGCAATGTTTTCGATTGAAACATGATGAATAACTTAGACTTATCATATGGTAGAGTTGAATTATACTTGGCATATGATAAAGTTGAACTAAGTTTGATCTAGTTAGATTAACAGAGAAACCGAGGTAGAAAACCTTGGCTAATCTTTGTTTGGATCAGACTCCGGCCAGATTTGGGTTTGCATGCTTCATGTGAACATAAGCGGTATTTAGGTTCACATTAGGGGGCCAGAAGTAGGAATGTGGAATAGACTTGACATTTGTTGAAATTTTTGACAACAATTTACAAGTTAGAGTTAACCGAGGTAACCAGATCAGGAAATACCGAAGTATTTGTTATTTGAGATAACCAAACAGTTTGTCAAAACTTGGAAGGGTTAAAAGAATGAAGTATTGATTAAGAACAACAAGCACAAGAAAAAGAAGTAACACATGTTGCAAGATACTTAAAGAATTTTTATGAAGTACCAATCTGCTGAGATCACAGCAAACAGTGGACTCCGAGGCAAGTTGGTCCGAGGTGACCAACTAAGGGCACACCCGAGATGAAGTGTATCCGAGATAATACATGTTAGATGTGTTCTAACCCCAAATTATTACACAGTTAAGGTGAACTTGGAAGGATTGCAAAAATATTCTAAGTATGGAAGCATACAAAGATAGTAAAGATAGATAAAGCTTAAGGAAACAAGCATACATTTAGTACTTAAACGAAAAGAAGGCATGGCAAACAAAATACTTGTTCAAATCGCAATGGCAGAAGGCACATCGGCCAAAAGAAAACCAACATTGTTCAAAACAAACAAAACGATTACATTGTTCAGAGTAAAAAAGTACAAGTAAGAAAAAATTCTAAGTAGACTGTTCTGCTTTGGTGGTTGACGGTGTTTCGGCCCCAGCAGACAGTTAGGAAAGCATATCGGCAGTTTTCTCAGCCTCGATCTCGGCATTGATCTCGAAAAGGGTCTGGTCAAGACTCTTCTCGGCGGTCTAGATCTCGGCTTCAGAAGTGGCCTTCTTGGGGAAGGCACTCTTGGATACCTCGTCCTCCTCATCTTGAGTCAAGTCTAGGACTTACTCATTCAGAGTGGGGGACTTGGCCCCAGTAGCAGTGTGACGCCCTCAAAATAATACAATAAATATAATCCAAAGCATACATAATAACTACATAAATCAGAGTACAAGGTCCTTTCATTTCGTAACAGTAATAGTACAAAAGAGTTTAACATAAATAAATGCCCCCTTTGGGCTTACATCTTTCTAAGCTTTGACTTGGTTACAACAAAAGTGAGCTTCGCTCAATACATATTAAGCCATTGGCTTTACAAAAAGAAATAATCAAAAAGTAAAGAAGCTCTTGCTTCCAAAAGTTTTCCCCCAGCTATTGCCTTAATGGAGGCAAGTCACAAACACTTGAAAATGTTATTCCCAAAATAGGGTGAGTCACAGCCCATTAGGAATCATCTAACACAGTATATGAAATCTAGCAAAGGTATAAATACAACATGCATAAACAATGCCCGTGATGAAACGTCTGCATGTTATATAGTCATAGGATACCAAATTCAATTCTTAATCCATTACCATCCAATTTATTTCATTACATGAGCCAATTTCATCATTTCTCAATAACTCAAATGAGACTATAACTCCTTAGTTCTATAATCACATCATCAACATATAAACACTTCAAACTTTTCTTTCACGGATATTTCGTCCGTGGGAAACCGTCAAACGGGACCCATGTAAACGTAGGCTATACAAGCACCACAATTGCCATTTTACGAAAATTTTGTCCGCGGGATCAGCTCCCATGTATAGTTTTGGGACTTTCACCCAAGACACTCCGGCCAACTTAATTATAATGGAGTCCATCCATTTTCTCCTCCCAGACAAACATTCATACATACGCAATATATTTTAACACATAGTCATACGTGGAGCACATCCCCTTTCCACTCCCAATTAATCATACATATACAATGTATATAAGCACATAATCATATTCAATGATAACCAACCATGGACTAGTTTCAATTCACCTAATCCACATGTGTAGACACCCCATTTTTGACCGTCCTCAAGACTTGGACGTCACCGTTGGAACACTCGGTGATTATCCATGTTTGTGTTCGTTTGGAGTTCCCGGAGTTCTCGGCTCGCGCGCCTTGCCTCAGGACTTCCGAACTCGACCGTTTGGTGTTTGGTTTTGCACCAAACACTTGTGTTTTGCCTTGGGAAGGCAGGGAATGCTTTGTGAGGCATCCCCACACACCACCGGCAGTGGCTAGAGGCCACCGGCTGTTTGGTGTTGCCACCGGCACTATATTGTGCCGGTCGGCACTATTTTGTGCCGGTCGGCACTCTTTTTGGCAAAATGACCATTTTGCCCCGCCGACTGTTGTGCAGCTGCTTTATCAGATATTTTTAGACAGCTGTATCACTTTTTGCTCCCCTCCATACACGTGTATGGAGGGATGAGCCTTTAGGCTTGCTTAACTTGTAAGTTTTCATGCCTATACAAAGGAAGCCTCTTCTCTTGGCTCAAGGGTTAGAGAGTTTAGAGGTTTCAGCCATTTTAGAGAGAGACCAAGCTCTGGTTTTAGGTTAGATCATATATCTATCTTATCTCTCTCATTTCTTGCTTATTTAGTACACTAGGTGCTTTAGTTCACACTTTTGCACACAAGCACCTAGTGTTTCACCTTCCTTTGGTTCTTGAGGGTCCAGAGGTTTGTTTTGAAGCTTTGGAGCTGGTTTGGTACTCAAAGAAGCCAACACATCATCTTTGTTGAAGAGGCTTCAAGGGTAAGACACTATACCCTCTTTTTACCCCATTCTTGCAATCTATTTTTGCTTGCTTTAAAACAGTTTTTGAGCTTAGTGTTTGGCACAAAAAAGTTTGATTTTTAACCCTCTTTGTTGTATATTAAGAGTGTTTTGTGGTTTGAGCAAGTTTGACCACCCTTAGGCCTTGAAAAGGTCACTTTTTTGTGCTATTTTGGAGAGATCCGGGACTTTGGTACTTGGGCCTCTCCCCCACTGAAATCTTGAGGGATTTCAGTGGTGGAGATGGTGCCTTAAAGTCCTAGAAAGGAGAGGGCCACCCCCTCTCCTTGATGTCCTTGAAAAGGGCAAGTTTTGCTTCCTTAAGGAACACTATGCTTGAGTGTGTGTTGAGCATGTTTGACTTGTTTTCTATGCTTATATTTCCATGTTATAACATGATTTCAAGTTGGTTTAGGTCCCTCATGCATTCTTAGCATGGTTGCCTTGTAATGCCTTTTGATGCCTTAACATGTCTAGGTAGTGTGCCTTCATTTTCTAGCATGTTTTAGGCCTAGATCCATGAAGCTTGTAGGCTTATTTTACCATGCTTTAGTTCTGTCCATAGTTGTTTTGGTCAATCTTAGCATGTATTTTGTAGCCTCTTTGTATTTGGCTTGTTGGCCATAAGAACATGAGTGTATAGCATGCCTTACTTGCTTCATTTTTGATGGTTTAGAACCATCTAACTTGCCATTTCAGACCTTGTAATGTGCTTGTTTGATTGCCTTGCATGCTTCTTTAATGCTTTAAGAGTATGTATTGAATGCTCCATGTTTTGGTCATGTTGCATGCCTTCGTGTTTGTGCCTCTTAGATGCCATCTAAGTAGCCATTTGGCTTTGTTTTAACATGCTATAACTCTGTTTTAGGTTGTTTAATGCATGCCATAATTGCTTTGCATAAGTGTAGTTCAATGCCTCATTGGCTTGTTTCAAGACTTGGGCCATTTGTTGCATGCTTTGGCTTGCTTTGTTGCATGGTTTGGCATCAAATTTTGCATGGATTTGAGAGCTTTTAATGCATGCTAATAGTCCATGTTATACTCCTTTCAAGTGTGCTTGAGAGTTACTTGCTTGATGCTTAGATTGGTGCCTTGACATGTGCATGTGTGTATGTGTGTTTAGCCTCCATTTTTGGGCACTTCGGCCACTGATTTAGGCCTAATTGGAGTTGCCTAATTCATGTGTAAGACCATCATTTGTTTAGGTTGCATGCTTACTTCATGTTTGCTTGAATACTTGCATTGTTGGTTTGCATCTCATGTTGCATCCCTAGTTGATATGCTTAGGATTGCACACATAGGCATGCATGCCTTGTTCCTTGACTTGATGATAGGAATTGGGCCTCACTTTGTTTGATTGGTTTGCATGCATTTGAAATTTAAGTTGCATTCTTGGTTCTTTGGGCCATCATGCATGGAAATGCGTGATTGGTGGTCCGAGAATCGAGGCACATCTTCCTTAGAGTCATTAGTATGATAAGGAGTGTGTTTAGTGCATATATGCTTTGAATTGCATTGCCATGCATAGTTTGTCCTCTGCTGCTGTGAGTTGCAGGATCTGCAGAACATTTTGTGCCGACCGGCACTTTTTAGTGCCGACCGGCACTTTTTAGTGCCGACCGGCAGTGCTTTCCCAGCCGATGGAACAATTCAGTGCCGGTGGCCTCCTCCTTCAGCCGGTGGTGCTCTGCCCCAGCCGGTGGTACTCCCTAGTGCCCTGAGAGGCACTCCTGGGATTTTGGTAATTTTCTGAGGAGGAGAGTAGAGGAAACAGAGGCAATCCGTGCATGGCGGTGCGATTCCGAGCAAGTCCCGAACACGCGCCACATCCGGCCCTCTCCCCGAGGGGTTTACTGCTTTAATTAAATTTGTTAATTTAATTAATTTGTAATATTTAATTAGCTTGCGTAGTTAATTCTTTGTATTATTATTTTGGTCCCTCCGAGTGAGGGCGAATCTGTAATAAGTGTGTGTGAGTGGGTGTATGTCTTCCAATCCCCATTTCTTTCTTCCCTTTTATTTACCTGCTTACGATGGTAGATTAGGGCACATCTAAATTAGCATACCTTATGCAATGCATGCGTGCATCCATGCATTTGTTAAACATGCACCGGGCTCGGTACATCATTCAAACTGCACCGTATTTTCAATTCCAATTTGAATACGTGATAATTGTAACATTTCACATACCATGCTTAGGGTTAGCCGAGCCTACTCTAGATTGCATCTATGCCTGTGTTGCATTAGCCACTTAACATGAACTAGGTCATGCATGTTTTGCTAACTAGTTTCTTGTTTTGGCACGGAGTACGATGTAAGTTTTATGCTTTAGCATATCACATGCGTGTGAATGTTGCCATGACAGTATGCTTACCATGCGGCTAATTGCTTACATGATAAACTGTTTGAATGCCTGTGGGTGGAGGTTGGATTGCGTGAGTTGGAATAACTCGTTGAGATCCGTATTTTAGCCTACTTGCGAGTAGTAAAACTAACACGTTTTTCGAGACAAAACGGATATGCAATGTGTATTTCCAAATTAGGCAATCTAGTCTATACTTTTGTGTTGTGCGCATCACATAGTAATTCTAGATTAATAATTGGGATAAGAACGCATAAGGTTTTCAAAAACGGATATCATGGTTAGTAGAGGCCGGTCTTCGGACCGGGCGAAAGGGGGTGCTCATAGCTGACCTTCCCCGATCGTACCCAAGCTCCCGAGCCAAGACCACTTTGGTGATGACGGACATGTGGCCTTCGCACCGAGTCAGGGTTTCCTAAATTTCCCATTTTAAAATATTTAGGTGGCGACTCTGTAATCTGGCAAAGCAGTCCATGTTTGGCACTACTTTTTTCGAAAATCTGTTTTTCTTCAAAACGATTTGCCGGATTTGGACTCTTTGGTTCAGATTTAGAACCGCGACACAAATCGAGTCCGAGCTGTAGCGAGGTCCCACGCGGGCGCTGCTACAGTTTCTGGCGACTCTGCTGGGGATTTTTAGAGAGTTTGACTCGAACTCGTGATATCCTGTTTTGATTACACTTATGTGTTTCTTTGCATTGCATGTGCATTGGTGCGCCTAGGACACCGTGTTGGCCATCTGCTATTCCTGAGCGGTTTGCCGGAGGCTTGTCTTGTCAAGGCATGTCCATAAGGCTGACCGGTTGCGGGCTCTGCCAGTATGGGAACACAAACCCCGGTTTTACCGGGGCACCCTCTTTGACCATTCGACCTAGTGCATATTCGGATCCATAGTGACCATTCCAATCTAGGACAGGTTACTTACCCGATATAGGTTATTTGAAACCGCTGCGTGCATAGTGAAACCCTAGCTCCTGACAAAATAGGACAGGGAAACCCTACCCCAACATAGGGGTGTATTGGCTCTCGTTTACTTGCTATGTGCTTTTAGAGTGTATCTCTGCAGGGAACGCATATATCAGTTTACAAGTCTGGGTATCCGGCCCGAGGGCATCAATATCAGTGTTGTTGAGAATCAGTTGTGTCTGCGGATATCAGTTCAGTTTGAATAGTGATTCTGAGTAACAGTGATCAGTAGTAGAGTACAGTTATTCGGCTGCATCCGTGCTTGATCCGTCTGGGGCTGAAATGCTGCTTGTTTTCCGTTTCAGTTTAGAGATTCAGAGAGCCAATCCAGAACAGTTAGTGTCTTCTCCTTGTCGCGGCAGGACTTAGCATGACGCAGAATTCAGAAGAAATCGTGGTCATGACGGCCGCGTTGGATCAAGAAATCACCTTACATGATGAAACCACCGTTGACATGCCGCATCCGCCCAGATCGCCGGCCGCGCACCCGGTTTGGGCTCCCCAGCTATATCAGGCTCGCGAGCCCACTACATTTGAATTAATGGGGATGATAGGTGATCTTCAAAGATCCGTGACGGATCTCGCCTATGGAATGACAGTTTCGCCGCCAGCCGCACCATACGTCGGAGGCTTTGTACCCCAGGAGCCCCCGCTACTGGGACGAATTGTGATTGAACTCAACCAACCGGAGATGACCTCCAGTTATGGTAACGACGCATCAAACCAAGTTCTGAATCAGGCCGAGGCCAGAGATAAAGGCAAGATGAAGGCAGATGCCGACCCTATCGAACAACTGCTGTGGGCAGTAGAGGCTTTGAAAGCCAGGGGGATGAACAAGCAACAGATATCTACAGTTGCGACGAAAGCTGTGGAGGATGCTTTCCCCGCTCCGCCTGAGGGCAGTTCCAGTCAATCAGAGAACCGGGATAGGCCCCGTCACGCCAAAACAGTTCTTCCTACTCCCAGCCTTGTACCCGGAAAAGATCAGAAATCCAAGGCCGCACCCGCCGATCCGTTCGCTAGTGCATCTAGCAAGAGTGCTCAGGCCCCGAAGTATCTGCCCCGAGGGCACAGGGTCTTCCACCCTCTTTACATGCCTCTGTCTAGGGCATTGTTGATTTTGGCCAAAAAGGGGCATCTCAAACCCTTGGAGCCCCGGCCCCTACCGAAGAATCTCCCCGCCGCACATGATGCTTCTCTGTACTGTGCGTACCATCAGCAGACGGGCCATGCCACTGACAATTGTTTTCGCCTCCGTCACGAGGTGCAGGATTTGATTGACAACGAGGTTATCCTCCCGCCTACCTCAGCCAAGTCGGTCACTACAGAGTTCTTGGATTTTGAGGACACAGATACTGCGAGTATGTAATCAGAAGGTGAATCGCCTGCGGGCAGTGTCTGGTGCATTTTGGATATAGCGTTTGGCACGCATCTTTGGGCACCTGCTAAATATTAATTTTTGTAAATTCTGACTTGGGTGTCGAGTCAGTCTTCTGTTTTGTCTTGAGCCTGTCTCATTGTTTTGAGACATTCCTTTTGCTTAAGGGTCTGTCTAATTGTAATGAGTCAGTCCCTCTTCTATAGAATACCAGGTGATTTCGGGGTTGTTGCCTCAAACACCGTTTTGTCTTATAAATAGTTGTTTTTGCTTTTTCTTGAGTCTGTTTCTGTCAGGGAGCCAGTTTCGCTCACAAATCTACATGAAACGGCCGTGGCTATCAGGTGCTGTATTTGTCGCTATTCGAGTTAGCCGTGCCAAAGGGTGTGAATGGAACGACAGTACATATCGCCTGCTCTCTTGCGCCTTGAACATCGTTGTGATGACCTAAGCTTTTCATAAAAACCCTTTTCGAACACTGCGGTGATGAAAACAAAGAGGAAGTAATTCCTCGGGCTTTGTAAAATTTTGATCATTTTGAGAAAAGGAGCGCATGCTAAGCTTTTTATGAATGAAATCATGCTTGTCGGCGTGAGTACTGAGAAGGACCCTGGCCTGACCCAGACTGGTTCCACACTATCTTCAGCACGAGCGATTTGTCGTTTTCTTAAAAACTTTCAAAAACAAAATATTTTGTGCAGTCTCGCGAAGACTTGTGTGGAATCGCTCTTGAGATTGTGTAGCCCAGGATCGCTCTCAGCCTCAAGACTCGATTTATCTGTTGCAAACTGGAACCCGTTCAAAACATTCAGTGCCATGAAACGCCTGTGTGGCCCATTTTGAGGCAGCCCTCGAGCAAGAGGCCTCAAAGTCAGCTCAGGGAGATCAGATCCCCACCAGGCAAAGTTCGAGAAGCAACCGTGATGGACTTTTCCTGCAAATCAACCCAACAGTCGCTCTCCCGGATACAGAGGGCTTCCTTTTCAAAAAACCATTGGGCATGGGCTTGCTACACTTTTACCCTTTGAGAGGCTCGCTGGGCCGAAAACCCGGAAGGGCGGTCCAGGCAAAAGTTAGAGCAAAGAAAAGAAAAGACAAAGAAAAAAAAAATACAAAAAGAAACAAAAAGAAAAGAAAAAGAACAAAAAAATAGCAAAGAAAAGAAAAGACAAAAAGAAAAGAAAAAGAAATGAAAAAAGAAAAACATAGCTCGCAAGGTCGAAAACCCGCATTGGGCGCCTTGGCAAAAATTAGAGCCTAAACAGTGAAGGTTAAAATACCCGAGTGTACCTTAACCGGAACTACGTAAGGCTTGATTCCCATGTTTGGGATACGTAGGCAACTTCATCCTGAAGTCCAGCCCCCAACGCTTCCATAGCGTCTTAGCCCATGTCATGGTTTTGATTACTTTTGCCTCCTCCGAATCCAGAGTCTCAATTACAAGCAACTGGGAGCTACGTGGTTGACTTCCTCTTAAAGTCCAAACCGCCAACACCTTCCAGGTGACTGTGTCCATATATTGATTCAAACCGTCTTCGGCTCCTCCGCGTCTGAGGGTCCGGTCGTCATCAACAAAGACTGGCTTACAATGTGCCGCGGCATCATCCCAAACAAGGGGCAACTTTCCGTTGCCGTGCATCGCCATAAGTTGCCCTGAGTTGCCGTCCAAACCAGGGGCAACTTTCCGTTGCCTTCTCCCCCTTTAAGCCAGGGGCAATTTTCCATTGCCTCCGATCCGAGGTTGCATATCTCGAGGGTAAGTTCCGCGCTCGTTGAGCGTTGACTGTTTGCGAAAATAGTTTTTGAAAATTTTTACTGAGGTTGACTTTTTTTCTCGAAAATTATTTCATTTTTCAAAATTGGACCATGTTTGGACCCGAAAAGGAAAATTTTTAGTGCTCACAGCCTGATTCGCATGATTTTCAAATCAAAAACCGAATAAGTGTGCTAATTCGACTCTCATTTTGGTCAAAACTGTTTTAGGAAGAAAACAAAAGAATGGTCAAAGTGACGAACTAGGGGCGTAGCTGAGTCAGGTCTTCTGTCTTCCCCCCCCCCACCGACGTACTTACCTGAAGGGCCCTCTATTCGCAGAAGAAATAGCCGTGAGCTAACAGTATTGGGCGTGAACCCCCATCTCTCGTTTCCATCAACCACCCTGGGGATGAAAAAAAATGAGAGAGTAAAGAATAGAGAGGTGTAAGTCGAGAGAAAAGTGAACAAGAGGGTTTTGAGAGAAAAACCGAGCTTGAGGGCCGAGAGGTGTGAGAATCACACAAATCAGAAAGGGGTGGGAAACCTGCCCGTAGGAATTGGCTCCTCAAGGTCTTTTGTTTTCAAGCACGTCCGTGTGTCGTGTCCTTTGATTTGTCGGTCTCAATTTAGCTTTGAGTCTTTTCTGAGTGTATCTCGTTGTGTTTAGGTCGTGTGCCCTGTATTTTCTTCACTTGAGTCCTTTCCACTGTGTTCAGTTGTAGGCTCGATACCCTGGTTGAAAACCCTTCTTTATTGCAAAAAAAATCGTTTGTGCTCAGGATGTTGCGCCATTCTCTACATTCGTACGAAGCAAGAGAAGAAAAGGGAAATTTGGGACATCCGAGCGTGTTTCAACTCCAACCGTGTCAGCTTTCTGATCCGTCTTGGCAGAAGTGGGCTGTTTGTTCAGGGTTTGCTGTGTGCAGAATGAGCCGAGAGCTGTATTATGGGCTGCATGCAGACTAATCCCCAGCAGAGTATGGGTTGTGTGTCCAATTTGAGTAGTGGTTTGTATGAGTTGTTTTGCTGTTGGTTGATTGGTTATCCGATTATCCTAGTACAATTGCTCAATTTTCAGACAAACAAATCATTTTCACTTACATTTGAGGTGTAACGTGATGCGATGCAGTGCAAAGTATGAAATACGCAGATATATACAGATATAACATTCTTTTCAAAAAAGTTTGTTTCATTTCATATCATCTTTTCAAGTACATAAGTTTTGGGAAACAAAATCTGCCTGCGGCAGTACAAAATGCTCTATCTACAAACAAAAGAGAAAAGAATAAGAAAAAATAATAGCAGAAGTCTGGGTCATCAGCATCATCAATGGCTCGCGCCGGGGATCTGTCCTCGCCCTCTTCCTGGGCAGGAGCCCAGGAGCATCACCAGAAGTGTCACTATCTGAGCCGAGCCGAGCTATCCCCGGCCTCCTCCTCGGATGACTCCGCCTCCTCCTCAGACTCGTCATCTGGAACGGAGCCCGCGAGCTACTCCCGACATGAACGCGCCCTCTGTGGTACGAGGATATGCTCTGCCATCCCGAGTAGAAATGGGAGGTCCAGCTGGAGCGCCCCCCACCGGGGAATCTGGAAGGGAGGCTGAAAAAGCATGAAAAGACAAATGCATCAGTGAATGCCGTGAGCAGTAAATCAGTACAGAATACAGTGTATGAGTACAGTGTATGAATGCCGTGAGCAGTAAATCAGTACAGAATGCAGTGTATGAGTACAGTGTATGAATGCCGTGAGCAGTAATCATACAGAATGCAGTGTATGAGTACAGTGTATGAATGCGTGAGCAGTTTATCAGTGCAGAATGCTGTATGAGTACAGTGTATGAATGCCGTGAGCAGTTTATCACAGTGCAGAATGCAGTGTATGAGTATAGTGTATGAATGCCGTGAGCAGTTTATCAGTGCAGAATGCGGTGTATGAGTACAGTGAGAGTGCTGTGAGCAGTTATAAAGTTTTGTGCAGTACATCAGATTGTATGAAACAGTCAGAGAAAATATACCGGAATGCTGTAGAGAGCCAAGATGTCGAAGGTCCGCTGCAGCATCCCCATCATGGAGGCATTCAACTCCACGGACTGCCGGGTGTACTCGGAGGACGCCTGCAAAAGTATCAGATGTATCAGTATTCTGTGGAATATCAAATAAACCGAAATGAAAGGACAATGCAAGTTACGAAATGAAGTGGTACATACCGGAGGCAAGTCGGAAATGCCGGCCAACTCATGACCAGCCGGGGGAGGAGCGAAGGGGATCTGAAAGGTCTCCCCACCCTGCCCTCTGTATGTCAGCATGGTAGGCAGAGCAGGCCAACCGGCCCCCCGTCCCCTCTGAACCCCGCCCCTGCTGCGGACTCGAGCCCTCCTCGGCGCTCCTCCTCCTACCCCTACTCCGGCCGCTGGTGCCGCAGGCCCCGCTCTCTCAGCTCGGCGGCCACCACTCAGAGGACGCATCAGGAAGGTCCGGACATACTCCGAGTAGTCGCCCTCGCCTCTGTAGCCGCTCTCGTCCCAGCCGATGGTGTAGTCTGCCATCTGCTCAGCGGTGAACCTCTCAGTATCCCGCATGTGCTCAGGAGGGTGCACCGGGACAATCTACTCGGGCAAGCCTAGGGTCTGACGCAAGAAACGCTCGCCTAGGTACCAAGCCCGACAGACCAGGCCCTCAAGCAGAATCCGGTAACGCGAGGTCTCGACGGCGCCGGCAAACCGATCCCGCACTATCGCTGGCAGAGGAGCCCACGGCTGCCAGGTGATCTGAAATTGTAATACAGTTTGTTACCTACTAATGTCGCAAATATACAGCGGAAAAGTGAAGTTTAAATGAACTACAAGTAAAACATACCTCCGCGGGGGTGATGGTATCAAAATAGCGGCGGAAGAAGCTGAATGTCTCCCGCGGCCTCCGGACGCACCTCCCGTCAAAACGGCGTGAAAAAGGGACAACCAGAGGGGTCTCTGCATCGGGTGTAGGAGCGAGCCTAGGAAAGTAGGCGTAAACCCACAACTGCAAGATAAATACCAGTGCATTTATCAGATGAAGCAGAATACAGAAATGAAAGACAGAAATAGCAGAGTATGTTTGTGCCGTGTGTACAGTATACAGTCCGTGTGGGACAGCCTACAGTGTGTGCAGTATGCAGAGTACAGAAAGTACAGAACAGGAATATAAAGCAGAGGAGAAGACATACCTCCCAAGCCCGCCAGTAGCCTCCGAGCAACTGTCCGCTGCCGCGGGAGACTGAGCTCATATAGCCGTACAGGGTGGCCAGAGCCGCGCCACCCCAGTCGAAACGCAAGATATCTCTGACGTCCACCAATGCGCTGAGAAGGCAGAGGGGCACTGTGTTCGCCCGGTCGGCGAAGAGGGTCGTCCCGAACAAGAACATCAGAAAACCGCGTGCATACCTCTCTACGGCCTCTGGGGTCATCGGGGCTGCATCAATGAGTGCGGACTGGACCCGAAACTGCACCTCGAACCAAGAATACCGGACGAAGCCGGGACGAGCCAGAGGCGGAGCCGCGCCAAGTAAGTAGACCTGGGCTGCGGTCCACTCATCCATGTCTATATCAAAGGGGATCGGATCACCCCCTACCCCGATGCCGGTGAGCACCGAGAAATCGTAAGGGGTCATCGTCATGTCCCCAGCTGCAGAAAGATGAAAAGATCGGTGGTGTCCCACCACCTCTCTGCCAAGGCGGCAAGGAGAGGTCTGCAGGCGGAGAGCCTGGAAAGTCCCCTGCAAAAGGAACTGAAACCCGCATCGTCTACGATGCGTCGAACCGCCTCGGGGAGCTCCAAATACCAATCTCGAGCCGCAACATTCCCATACCCGCGGATGGCATGGGAATCTCCCTGTTTTCAAGCAGATAGTTGCAAAGCAATATGAAATGTACAGTTTTGAAGAAACAGTTAAAATCAGTACAAATCTAGCATGCGTGCAAGTCTTTCAGATTCAAACAGAAACCGGGTACCGGTGTGCTTACAGTAAACTACGGCGCGTGATGCGTCAGTGTGTTTTGAGTGGCCCAGTGTAAATTTGGTGCACGTGTGCACGTTTTTCGGATGCAAGCAAATGTCAGGTTTCAGTGTACTGCGGTGAACTACAACGTGTGATGTGTCCGCGTGTTGGTGTAGTTTAGTGCAAATCTAGCATGCGTGCGAGTTTTCAGATTCAAACAAGTACCGGGTGTCGGCGAATTGGCAGTGCAATGCGGTGTGCCGTGTTTGGGTGATTAAGACTAGTGCAGTGTGTGTGCATGTGTGTCGGTCCTAAGCAGATATCAGTTGTGAAGTTGTCTACAATCAACTACAGTACAGTGTATCAGAGCTAAGCAATTAAGGGTTGTAATCAGCTATGTCAGTTGACAGTTTACAGTTCTACATTGCAGAAAGTAAAGCAGAGCAGAAGGGTTACCTCGGAAGCGCCGAACGAAAGGTGAGAGGTCGGCTCGCGCAGCAGAAGCTCCGGGTCCAGAGCCCTGTCAAAACCGCGGAAGTGGCGGAGTCCATCTGGCGGAAGTACGTGAATGGCCGGCGGTAGGTCGCCGGGTCGAAGGGGCGCTCGCTCAGTGGCAGGAGCTCGACCCCGGGATCCATCTCGTGGTCCGGGGGAGTCCCGACGTGTGGAATATCATCGGCCATAGCAATGGAGATGAGAAAAATAGCCGGAAGAAGAAAAATGGGCCGGAATGCGAAAAGTCAACTGGGAAGTCAACCCCGAGAGGGTCGGAAATGGCCGGGAAGGCCGGAGAGGAAAATGCACGGAAATGTAGAGAATATCGAGGGGAACAAGTCCCGAAAAGGCGGAAACGGCGAAAAGTGCACCGAAACGAGTTTTGTTCGGTCGAAAATGTCCGAAACGCGAAGAATATCGCGAATCCGACGAGAAAATGGGCGTGAAACGCGGAGAAATCGGCGAAAAATCGAAAGGAAAACACTCTAGAGAAAGAGAGGAGGAGTTTTCGGCGGTGTGGAAGTAAGAAAATAGGGTTTAGGTGCCCTATTTTATAACACCCGTGGCAAATTGGCAAAACTGCCCCCGATCAGGCATTTTCTGCCGGTCGGCACTTTTTTGTGCCGGTCGGCACTTTTTTGTGCCGATGGATGAGTTTAGGCAGCCGGTGGCAGCCGGTGACCTCCCCACCCAGCCGGTGGTGTTCCCAAGGCCTTGTTTAGGCTAGATAGGGGGTTTGGGTCTTCATAGCTCAAGAAAGTGCAAAAAAGTGCATCCCGACGCTCAACCGGCCTCCGTTTTGACCTCGGACAGTGTCTTCTGTGCGTGGCACTCAAATTCAAGCGAAGATTGTATCCTTTTGTATCCTTTTGTCTTCTATAAGATTCAAAAGTTGCCCGCGTGCGTTGCATGCATCCATCCATTGTCCGGTGCGTCGCATCGCGCCGTTTCGCGCGTCCCTGGGACTTGCAGTTTTGCACTTCATTTTCCATCAAATGAGGTACGCGTGCCTCATTTCGCATTTCATTGCATCTCGAGGCACGTATGCCTCGTTTTGCACTTCATTTTCCATCAAATGAGGTACGCGTGCCTCATTTCGCATTTCATTGCATCTCGAGGCACGTATGCCTCGTTTTGCACTTCATTTTCCATCAAATGAGGTACGCGTGCCTCATTTCGCATTTCATTGCATCTCGAGGCACGTATGCCTCGTTTTGCACTTCATTTTCCATCAAATGAGGTACGCGTGCCTCATTTCGCATTTCATTGCATCTCGAGGCACGTATGCCTCGTTTTGCACTTCATTTTCCATCAAATGAGGTATGCGTGCCTCATTTCGCATTTCATTGCATCCCGAGGCACGTATGCCTCGTTTTGCACTTCCTTTTTCCATCAAATGAGGTATGCGTGCCTCATGAGCATTTCATCTTTTGGAACTGGGTCCGGCGGGACCAAAAACACGCACGGTCTGACGAGACCTTAAACACGCCCATGGTCTGACGAGACCTTAAACACGTACGGTCTAGGAGACCTTAAATCCCTGGAGGGTGCGAAACCTTCACTGCATTTGCATTCCGGTCTAGGAGACCTTAAATCCTCTGAAGGTGCAATTCCTTCAGTGTTTGTCGTGCCCGAACGACTTTCGGTGGTCTGGTAAAACCACCAACCTGTGTTTGCGGTGAGTTCCTAGAAGACCAACTGGGACGGTGAAAACTAGAGTTCGAATGGCTTACGCCTAGAACGCAAAGGTTCGGAATTTCCGAGACTAAAGTCTGGTTTAAATACCCAGGGGGTGTACCCTCGGCTTGAAATCTGTATGGAAGCCCCATAGGTTGAGGCGGCGTGTTTACGCCTCGATTCTGGATACTAAACCAACCTAGTATATCGCCCTGTTGGTAAGATAGGGAAAGCTGCAATCATAGTCATTGCATCACACATGCATTATCATGCATCATTGGTAATTACTGCATATGTCATGCATTTCAAAAAACCAAAAAAAAAACACATGCATTATCATGCATCATTGGTAATTACTGCATATGTCATGCATTTCAAAAAACCAAAAAAAAAAAACACATGCATTATCATGCATCATTGGTAATTACTGCATATGTCATGCATTTCAAAAACCAAAAAAAAAACACATGCATTATCATGCATCATTTGTAGATACTGCATATGTCATGCATTTTCAAAAACCAAAGAACAAAAAGCACATGCATTTGTCATGCATCATTGTAGTACAGTGCATATGTCATGCATTTTCTGTAAATATCCATTCCATTGCATATTGCATTTTAGTTGCATGCATCCACTGCATCATCTTCCATCCATGGCTTGCGCCTTTCCAGGTTGAGCTTGGTCTGGTATGTGCTCATACTTTTCACGTCTATACACTCATAGTTCTGTGTGCGCTCGCGCCTTGAGGGCTTCGACACCTTTTCTATGTTAGACGTGGCTTGTACGTGTACATGCCCTTCCTAGGCGAGATTTGGTTTGGCCCGCGTGCCATATCCATTGTATTCATCTATCCATTATATTACATTGTAGTGTAATTATTGCGTCCGGCATTAGGATCATTATTCCCTCCTCAGCGGGTCGTTACCCCACTTATGTCAATCCACCCAATACTTGTTCTCGTGTTCGTGCGAAGTACTCATAGATCAGACATCGTTCTATGGGAGACAGACTGGTTACCTCCATCAATCTATTTGACATTCGTGTGGTTTCGAACCGCTCATGATTGAATCATGATTCAATTGCCCTGCACGTAGTTTGCATATAGTTTCAATTGCAATGCATTATTAGTTGCATTATTCATACATAGTTTTGTATATTTTGCATATCATTTTGCATTTATTTTGCATTATCATGCATATTGCTAACAATATTGCGCCTGTTAAGTTTGCTTTCTTTTCAGGCACGATATTGTATGTACGGTTCATTTACCGCTGGTGGAACCAGGCGAGCCGCACAGGTATTGTATCTCCCGAGTGAGACGTTTTGAGAATTGCATAATTCTCTTACATCCTTTCTGCATTATAGTGTAGACTGTTGCATGTTAGCTTATAACTGTCGCATGTATGCTTCATTACAGCTTTCTTTGCATGATCATAAGTTATGCTCGGCTTCTTGCATTTTCAGTTGCATTTTGCCCCCGCCTACGGGCGCATATCTTATCTTTGGCATGTGTGCCTCCTGCCTGAACTACGCTGGTTTGATTCCTAAGGGATACGTAGGCAGCTTGCGAGTTCAACCATTTGTGCTTTGTATGTTTGTCCAAGTCTTCGGCCTTGTCAAAAATGGGTCGTCTCTGGGCTTTGACATTCACTCCCGTCATTGTTATGACTTTGAGTTCTGTCAAAGAGGGGCAACTGTAGACACCCCATTTTTGACCGTCCTCAAGACTTGGACGTCACCGTTGGAACACTCGGTGATTATCCATGTTTGTGTTCGTTTGGAGTTCCCGGAGTTCTCGGCTCGCGCGCCTTGCCTCAGGACTTTCGAACTCGACCGTTTGGTATTTGGTTTTGCACCAAACACTTGTGTTTTGCCTTGGGAAGGCAGGGAATGCTTTGTGAGGCATCCCCACACACCACCGGCAGTGGCTAGAGGCCACCGGCTGTTTGGTGTTGCCACCGGCACTATATTGTGCCGGTCGGCACTATTTTGTGCCGGTCGGCACTCTTTTTGGCAAAATGACCATTTTGCCCCGCCGACTGTTGTGCAGCTGCTTTATCAGATATTTTTAGACAGCTGTATCACTTTTTGCTCCCCTCCATACACGTGTATGGAGGGATGAGCCTTTAGGCTTGCTTAACTTGTAAGTTTTCATGCCTATACAAAGGAAGCCTCTTCTCTTGGCTCAAGGGTTAGAGAGTTTAGAGGTTTCAGCCATTTTAGAGAGAGACCAAGCTCTGGTTTTAGGTTAGATCATATATCTATCTTATCTCTCTCTTTCTTGCTTATTTAGTACACTAGGTGCTTTAGTTCACACTTTTGCACACAAGCACCTAGTGTTTCACCTTCCTTTGGTTCTTGAGGGTCCAGAGGTTTGTTTTGAAGCTTTGGAGCTGGTTTGGTACTCAAAGAAGCCAACACATCATCTTTGTTGAAGAGGCTTCAAGGGTAAGACACTATACCCTCTTTTTACCCCATTCTTGCAATCTATTTTTGCTTGCTTTAAAACAGTTTTTGAGCTTAGTGTTTGGCACAAAAAAGTTCTGATTTTTAACCCTCTTTGTTGTATATTAAGAGTGTTTTGTGGTTTGAGCAAGTTTGACCACCCTTAGGCCTTGAAAAGGTCACTTTTTTGTGCTATTTTGGAGAGATCCGGGACTTTGGTACTTGGGCCTCTCCCCCACTGAAATCTTGAGGGATTTCAGTGGTGGAGATGGTGCCTTAAAGTCCTAGAAAGGAGAGGGCCACCCCCTCTCCTTGATGTCCTTGAAAAGGGCAAGTTTTGCTTCCTTAAGGAACACTATGCTTGAGTGTGTGTTGAGCATGTTTGACTTGTTTTCTATGCTTATATTTCCATGTTATAACATGATTTCAAGTTGGTTTAGGTCCCTCATGCATGCTTAGCATGGTTGCCTTGTAATGCCTTTTGATGCCTTAACATGTCTAGGTAGTGTGCCTTCATTTCTAGCATGTTTTAGGCCTAGATCCATGAAGCTTGTAGGCTTATTTTACCATGCTTTAGTTCTGTCCATAGTTGTTTTGGTCAATCTTAGCATGTATTTTGTAGCCTCTTTGTATTTGGCTTGTTGGCCATAAGAACATGAGTGTATAGCATGCCTTACTTGCTTCATTTTTGATGGTTTAGAACCATCTAACTTGCCATTTCAGACCTTGTAATGTGCTTGTTTGATTGCCTTGCATGCTTCTTTAATGCTTTAAGAGTATGTATTGAATGCTCCATGTTTTGGTCATGTTGCATGCCTTCGTGTTTGTGCCTCTTAGATGCCATCTAAGTAGCCATTTGGCTTTGTTTTAACATGCTATAACTCTGTTTTAGGTTGTTTAATGCATGCCATAATTGCTTTGCATAAGTGTAGTTCAATGCCTCATTGGCTTGTTTCAAGACTTGGGCCATTTGTTGCATGCTTTGGCTTGCTTTGTTGCATGGTTTGGCATCAAATTTTGCATGGATTTGAGAGCTTTTAATGCATGCTAATAGTCCATGTTATACTCCTTTCAAGTGTGCTTGAGAGTTACTTGCTTGATGCTTAGATTGGTGCCTTGACATGTGCATGTGTGTATGTGTGTTTAGCCTCCATTTTTGGGCACTTCGGCCACTGATTTAGGCCTAATTGGAGTTGCCTAATTCATGTGTAAGACCATCATTTGTTTAGGTTGCATGCTTACTTCATGTTTGCTTGAATACTTGCATTGTTGGTTTGCATCTCATGTTGCATCCCTAGTTGATATGCTTAGGATTGCACACATAGGCATGCATGCCTTGTTCCTTGACTTGATGATAGGAATTGGGCCTCACTTTGTTTGATTGGTTTGCATGCATTTGAAATTTAAGTTGCATTCTTGGTTCTTTGGGCCATCATGCATGGAAATGCGTGATTGGTGGTCCGAGAATCGAGGCACATCTTCCTTAGAGTCATTAGTATGATAAGGAGTGTGTTTAGTGCATATATGCTTTGAATTGCATTGCCATGCATAGTTTGTCCTCTGCTGCTGTGAGTTGCAGGATCTGCAGAACATTTTGTGCCGACCGGCACTTTTTAGTGCCGACCGGCAGTGCTTTCCCAGCCGATGGAACAATTCAGTGCCGGTGGCCTCCTCCTTCAGCCGGTGGTGCTCTGCCCCAGCCGGTGGTACTCCCTAGTGCCCTGAGAGGCACTCCTGGGATTTTGGTAATTTTCTGAGGAGGAGAGTAGAGGAAACAGAGGCAATCCGTGCATGGCGGTGCGATTCCGAGCAAGTCCCGAACACGCGCCACATCCGGCCCTCTCCCCGAGGGGTTTACTGCTTTAATTAAATTTGTTAATTTAATTAATTTGTAATATTTAATTAGCTTGCGTAGTTAATTCTTTGTATTATTATTTTGGTCCCTCCGAGTGAGGGCGAATCTGTAATAAGTGTGTGTGAGTGGGTGTATGTCTTCCAATCCCCATTTCTTTCTTCCCTTTTATTTACCTGCTTACGATGGTAGATTAGGGCACATCTAAATTAGCATACCTTATGCAATGCATGCGTGCATCCATGCATTTGTTAAACATGCACCGGGCTCGGTACATCATTCAAACTGCACCGTATTTTCAATTCCAATTTGAATACGTGATAATTGTAACATTTCACATACCATGCTTAGGGTTAGCCGAGCCTACTCTAGATTGCATCTATGCCTGTGTTGCATTAGCCACTTAACATGAACTAGGTCATGCATGTTTTGCTAACTAGTTTCTTGTTTTGGCACGGAGTACGATGTAAGTTTTATGCTTTAGCATATCACATGCGTGTGAATGTTGCCATGACAGTATGCTTACCATGCGGCTAATTGCTTACATGATAAACTGTTTGAATGCCTGTGGGTGGAGGTTGGATTGCGTGAGTTGGAATAACTCGTTGAGATCCGTATTTTAGCCTACTTGCGAGTAGCAAAAACTAACACGTTTTTCGAGACAAAACGGATATGCAATGTGTATTTCCAAATTAGGCAATCTAGTCTATACTTTTGTGTTGTGCGCATCACATAGTAATTCTAGATTAATAATTGGGATAAGAATGCATAAAGTTTTCAAAAACGGATATCATGGTTAGTAGAGGCCGGTCTTCGGACCGGGCGAAAGGGGGTGCTCATAGCTGACCTTCCCCGATCGTACCCAAGCTCCCGAGCCAAGACCACTTTGGTGATGACGGACATGTGGCCTTCGGCACCGAGTCAGGGTTTCCTAAATTTCCCATTTTAAAATATTTAGGTGGCGACTCTGTAATCTGGCAAAGCAGTCCATGTTTGGCACTACTTTTTCAAAAATCTGTTTTTCTTCAAAACGATTTGCCGGATTTGGACTCTTTGGTTCAGATTTAGAACCGCGACACAAATTGAGTCCGAGCTGTAGCGAGGTCCCACGCGGGCGCTGTTACAACATGCAATTTCTATAAGAATCATAGCTATCCTCCACTGATAATCCAATACAGTTATTTCAAAACAGATATACAATCTCATGACAGATAATTTATTCAAAATTTCCAAAGGTGAGACATATCACCTATTCAATTTCACCATCTATTTCAATACTTGTCCAATTCCACGTTTACAACATCAATTTCATTTATTTATACAAAATAAATATTATACTTATTCTAAGGCAAACTCCCTTTTTTTCCCAAATCTCAATCAAGTGCCACAATCAACAATCTTGGCATTACACAACATCATTTTTAAACCCCACAATCATTTTCTTCTCATTTATCAAAAACCCCTCTTTCCATTTTATACCCAAACCCTAGGTTTTACTTAAAACATCCTCAAATCACATCATTGTTACACAAATGACAAATATCTAAGCTAAATATCATATGAAGGTGTGGAAGAATCCCTACCTAAAAGAGAAAAGATGAGTCAAGCAAGTGAAACTCCGAGAACACCGAAACCCACTTCTAATCGGATCCAAATGAAGGTCTTGATGCATTCTACCTTTTTCTCAAAGGCACTAGGGTGAAAAGATCAATGGATCTAGATGAAATCTAAGAGAGAATGTGACTTTTAGAGAGAGAAAGTGAAGATCTAGGTTTTTGGAAAGTTTTAGAGAGAGAGAGAAGTGAAAAAGTGATACAAAACATCATCTTCACGGACTGTTATATACGCAATCCGCTTGAGCGTGGAAAGTGACGCTTGAGCGTCAGACACAAAGGTCCGTTCGAGCATAGGAAACGACGCTCGAGTGTGGAATACACAATTCCAGAAGTTTTACAGATGAAGGATCCCGCTCAAGCGTGAGACTGGATGCTCGAGCGTCCAATGCACTCTTTCAGCATTTGCAGATCTGCAAAAATACCGAAAGTTGACAAATCCCGCTCGAGCGCAAAAATGGCCGCTCGAGCGGATGAGCAAAATTTGTGAAGCCCGCTCGAGCGAAGAGCCAAAATCTGGGCATCATAAGTTTGGACAAACAAGTAACTAACCTGTTCAAAATGCACAATTACAACCCGATAACCAAATAGAGGGAAGACAAGGGAAGTAAGACATGAATAACCATTCTAAACCATACCAACCCGAATCCAGAATACAACAAGTAATGGGTCAAAACTGGAATCGCAATAAGCAGCCTCTTCTTCATCTGCATCATCAGCCTCGACGTCCTTGTCCACGGAGTCTTTTAGAGAGGAAGGGAAATGCAACTGGAGCTGGTTTATGTCTGTGAGAGGGGAATCCATTGGGATTGAGAGTTTGTTCAGAGTGGCTGTCTAGCCACTCGGTTGCAAGCTTGGTTGACTTGGGCCTTATACGCATCTCGGACAGCGGCCTGACACTCTGAAAACGCCTTCTCGTCGGCCACCTTGATCTCAACCTCTTTGGTAGGCAGTACTTTTTGGAGTTCAGCCTTGGCTTCCATGGTTTTGGCCTCGGTGTCCTTAATCTCGGACTTGAGTACTTCAGCTACAGCCTTGGCCACATCAACCCTCTCCTTAGCTTGGTCTTGTGCACGTTTGGCTACTTTGGCCTGGTCTATCAGAACCTTCATCTTGGCCTTGGCATTGTTCAAGGAGGCAAGAAAGCTACCAACATCATGGGTTTTCTTTATCAACTCCTTCCTCATCTCCTTGGCTTTCGTTACGAAGAAGTGAGCATGTTGGATGGCTTAAAAAGGGATAAATGAGCAAATTAGTAAAATTTCTAAGTATGAGAACTTAAAGTAAAAAACCAAAGAGTACAAGTGTTAAGGACTTACAAGAACAAAGTGCTGCATCATCAAGGTAAAGTTTTCGTACTCAGTAATCTCGGCCATGCGATTCAAATTAGTTGGCAAAAGAATAGCAGTGGAGAGAGCGGCGCTGACCTCAATACTGTCGATGGCACTGTCGCCAGCTGTCATTGGACGATCGCCGACTGAAATTACTGGAACCCACGGCTCATCGACTTTGAAAAAGGCTGGGCCAGATGGATGGCTCGGCCTCGGGAGGCCTCTTCTCGGCAGTGGAGGCGCTCTTCTCGACCTCGGCCAATCTTGAGATCAGTATGGTGTCTTGTAACAACCCTGACCCATGATTAACATTAATTTATGCTTAATTACACCTAATAAATAATTGAAGTAAAATGTTGCATCATATGTTGCCTTGTGTGTGTATATATATGTTTAACATAGGAAGATCTGTTCATGTTTTTATTTCGGTTTGTGAATTGAAGGCTGTATCGACATCCGATTCAGAAATTGACTTGATTTATGTGTTACTTAGAATTTTTAGAATTTTATGGTAGGTTCAATTGAAATCCGATTCAGAACAATTAAATTGGATTAGTTTAATGCCCATTTGGTTAGCTTTATTAAACCATCACTAATTAGCCTATTGTAGACACCCCATTTTTGACCGCCCTTAAGACTTGGACGTGACTGATGGTTTACATGGTGGAGAAAGGTGTGCAGGGGAAAGATTCAGTTTCTTCGGCAAAGAGAGGGTCAAATCCCAACTTCATACCCCTTTTTGGACCAAAACTATCTTGATCAAAAGATTTTGAGACCTTGAAACCCTCTCTTTCAAAATATTTTTGAAATAAAGTTCCTACGATGTTCCGACGCTCGCATTTTGTTAAATGTTGTGTTTTTTTCGGCAGACCGAGCGAGGACAAAGTGGAAATGAATGAAAGAGAGATGAACTCTTTGAAAAATCTTTCAAAACACCTTGTTTAGGGGTTTGGAGTTGAAGAAAAGAGGAGAGGAGAGAAGAAACCCAGTTGGGGAAGGAGTTGGGCATGAACCGTTAAGAGAGAGACGAGAAGTCCTCGCCAAATCAGGCCTATCCTTTTGAATACTTGGATTTCAGCTATGAGGCCACCACCGTTGGAAAGCTTACTTCTGGGGATTCAATTTTCATTCAAGAATCTCCTCGAGCCGAGTTCGGATGGGAGAGATATGGTTGTTGGAAGTTGGGCATCAATCCGGTTGGGCCGAAACTGGGTAGTCTTCACTAAAAGAGGGATATCTCTTAGCACACATGGAATTTTGAGGTGAGGCTGCCAAATTTGGAAAGAAGACTTCCGGGGCTATAGTTTAGGCTCAAGAATGACCTGAAAAGGCATCCAGATGAAGGATTTAGGCTTTCTTCAAAACGGGGACTATGACTGATTTTTGTTGCCGGCCTCTATGGGAGTGTGCCGGCCATGATTGGCCAATGCCGGCCAAAAGTGACCCCTACCGGCCATCAATGAGCCAGTGCCTGCCATCACTGATGGCCGACAGCACCCCTCTCTCAGCAGGTTTCACGGCAGATCTTTTGAGCCAGCTGGAATCCTTTAATTTCCCCTCCATACACGTGTATGTGTATGGAGGGATGAAGCTCTTGCCAAGCTTGTTCAAGAAGCTTTGAATTGATTTTCCTCTATATAAGGAGAGGCCCTCTCTCCTTAGCAGAGGTTCAGCACTTTGACAAGAGATATAGCTCTCTCTCTCTCTCTATATTTCTTGCTCTCTCTATATTGTTGTTGTTTTAGTCCCTTTTCCTTGCACTTTTGCACTACACCTCCTAGCACAACACCTCCACCATCCATCCAAGCACCTTGGAACTGATTTTCAGAGGTTGAAGGCTCACCTTCTTGGTCCAGAACTTGCTGCATTGCTGTGCTACAAGGGTAAGTCATCATTTCCCCCATTTTTGCATTATTTTTCTTCATAACTTAGCCCTATTTGCAAGCATTTTTGGGTTTCATATTAAACTTAAAAGTGTCTTATTTTGAGCTCCTCTTGAAATTTGATTAAGGATACTTTTCTGTTTGAGGTCATCTATCTCCTTGTATGCGCCATCCCTCTTTGTAGGCTTATTTTGCTTCCTATCTTAGCCTTACTTGCAAGCATTTTCGAGATTTGTTATAAACTGAAAAGAGTCTTATTTTGAGCCCCTCTTGAAGTTTTATTAAGGGCATTTTTCTATTGGGGATCATCTACCCCCTTGTATGCCTGTTTGCATCTTGTTTTGAGCCTTGCATCTAGGCCTTTGTTTCATGCTTTGTTTGGTCTTCTAGCCACTGAAATCCAATGGATTTTCAGTAGCTAGCACACTGTTTTGAGATCCAAAATCAGAGGGGGGTGACCCCCTCTCTCCTTGTCTTGTTTGTTGGCCCTTTTGGCCTCCCAAAGGGGCCCCTACTTGCATGTTGTGAAGTCACATTTTAGGTCCAATTTGGTGAGTTTCAAGGTCTTACTTAGCTCTGTCTGGAGCCCCTTTGACCATATTTTGTGTCCCTCATGCATGTGTGGAGCAATCCTCCTTAAGGCCTTTCAAGGGGACCTTTCATTACATACTTCCTTGAGCCATTTCAGGGCCTTTTTAGTGAGTTTTAGGGCTGTCATAACTGATTTCCAGAGTTGGTTTTGCCATTTTACATGTCTATCTTGTATGTGTTGAGTAATCCACCTCATGGCCCTCCAAAGGCGCCCATCATTTTTGCATGCATTGGCTACATTTCAGTGGTTATTTGGGCATATTTTAGCATATCATGTTCCTATTTTTGGTTGGTTTGGTGACCTTTCTTATGCTTCATATACATGTAGTGAAAACCATACTTACTAGCCTATGTTGCATGTTGTTTTAGCCCTTCATGTTAGCACCTTTTGGCCATGCTTAGAACTGATTTGGTGCATGTTTAGGACTACCTTGGCTCTATTTTCATGCCTCATGGTCAAATAATGCTCGCTTTGCATACTTGTGGTTCAATTCATTTGCCTAGTTTTGAGTTTCGAGACTTATTTCGTGCATTGGGTGACATGTTTCCATGATTTGGGACCATTGAGCATCTTATTTCAGAGCTGGAAGTTGCATGTTTGTATGCCATCTTTCATCCCTTGCCATGCTTAGTTAGACTTGCATGTTATGCCTTAGGATCGGTCCTTTGCATCCGTACATGTTTGCATGTGTTTCGATCGTCTCATTTCCATAATATGGCCACTGATTTGAGTGTGGCTGAGGTCCACTCATATTGGTGTAAGTCCATCGTGCATTGTGTATGCCATTTTACTCCATTGCATTGCGTATGCTAGGTTGTTAGTCGCATTGTGTATGCCATATAAGTTTATCGCATTGTGTATGCTAGTAGCATGTTTGCATCTCATCCTTGCATGTTTGCATGGTTAGGTCGCATTGCATTAGGATTGCATGCTAGTTGCATTTGTGCGTGTCATGCATATTGCATTGTGCTTGGAGTAGGAGTTAGTCCAAACACGGGAAACGAGGGGCGTTTCATACTCCGAGTGATGGAACATGTCTCAATTCTCGGTCGCCGAAACTCTTGATGATTCATGATAGAGTTCTAGGCTTTACTCATTGTATTGGCGCATTCATTTTCATATTGATTTGCACAAGTTGGATCTTTGGCCATCATGCATCGGGATACGTGATTGATGGTCGTGGATCCGACTATGCCTCTCCCTTGATGTTTTGAGGTGATTTGGGGTGGCATAGTGCATACATGCCCTTGGGAGACCCTCAATTTCCTCTATTTTGTGCTTTATTACAGCCTGGTGTCACAGCACACAGTGGCCGGCAGTGCACCACTGATGGCCGGCAGTGTCACACCCTTGGCCGGCAGTGCCCTGTTGTTGGCCGGCATCTCTCCTTTCATGGCCGGCAGGCCACTGGTGTATCCCTCCAGCAGTGTTTTGGTAAGTTCCATCAATAAGCACTGGAAGACACCTTGCCAGCAAAGCCTCTAGAAAGCAACCGGAAGGCGTTTCGAGGCGAGGAACCGAAGCGAGCATGCATACTCTCCTCTTCTTCAAACAGAGCTGGAGCAATTTTTTTTTAATGCTTACTTGTTAGTTAGCATCCATTTGTAATAATTAATTAGCTCGTGAGTTAGCTAATTAGGCGGCTTGTATTATTTATTCGGACCCTCCGAGCGAGGGCAATTGTGTAATAAGTGTGCGTGTGTGTGATGTATGTCTTCCAACCCCACGTCTTTCTCCCTTTTATTTACCAGCTTATGATGGTTAGATTAGGACATGTTTCAATTAGCATACTTATGCTTGCATATTTGCATCATTCATCTGTCTTGCATGCACCGGGCTCGGCGCATCATACTAACTGCGTTTGTATTTCAATTCCAAAGTTGAATATGTGTTAGCTGTAGCATCATCACATGCCATTTTAGAATAGCCGAGCCTATATGTAGTTGCATTTTGCATGTGTTGCATTAGACATCTCAGCATAGTTAGGATCATGCATGGATTTCTAACATAGCTTCTTTCTTTGGCTTGGAGTACTAGGTAAGCTTTTATGCTTTAGCATCCTTGCATGTGTGTGAGTGACTGCCATAATAGCATGTTTACCATGAGGCTATGTGCTTATGTGATATACCTGCCTGAATGCCTGTGGGTGAAGGTTGGGTTATTTGGATTGGAACAATCCATCGACTGTGAGTTTTAAGCCCACTTGAGAGTGGCAAATCCACGTCTTAGCCTACTTACGAGTAGCACCATCAAACCATTTTCAAATAAACAAACATGAGGTGTTTTGTTCCAATTCAGGTGATCCAATCTACACTTGTATGCTATGCGCATCACATAGTAAATCTAGGCTAATAACCAGAATAAGAATGCATAATGTTTTCAAAACTTGATATCATGGTTAGTAGAGGCCGATCTTTGATCGGGCGAGCAGGGGTGCTCACGAAGTGACCTTCCCCAATCGTACCCAAGTTCCCGAGTCGAGGCAACTTTGGTGATGACGGACACGTGGCCTTAGGCAACGAGTCAGGGTTTCCTAAATTCCCTAAGATAAAATATTTAGGTGGCGATTCTGTATCTGGCAAAGCAGTCCATGTTTGGCACTTCTTTCAAAAAAAATCTATTTTCAAAAACGATTTGCCGGATTTGGACTCTTTGACGATTCATCGGTCTTGCATTGTAATCTGCGAGATTAGATGCAGGACCGTGACATTGAGTCCTGAACTGTAGTGAGCCCATAACGAACAAAACGGGATTTCCCTCCCGGGACGTTCGGGGACGTCTACACCTATATAAGGCCACTACCAAGCCAAGACCCTCTTTTACCCCTTTCATTTTTGAGCTCAACGATTGAAAAGAGAGAGAGAGAGTGAGAGAGTTTGAAGCCAACATTAAAGGAGAAAGAGAATTAAGAAGAAATTGTTAAGAGTGAAGAGGATTTGAGAGTTTTAACTTCAATCCTTGTGAACTCAAGTCTCTAGGTAAGAATTTCATCCTTAAGCCTTGAAATCTAGACTATAATGCATGAACACAAGAAAATTATGTTGATTGATGCAAGAATTGAGTTAGAAATGAAGGGTATTGAGCCATACCATGCATGCATGCATATTTTCTCACATTTTGAGTTTAATTCCCAAGAATTCCCTCATGTATGTCTTGAATTCACCTTTATTTTGGGAAATGATCAAGTTTCATGTTGTTTTGTAGCATTTGATCATGTTTTGAGAAGCTTAAGTTCAAAGAAATTCATGCACGTATTGTTCATGGAATATACATAAACTTTAAGTTGAATTTTTGCACAATTGGCAAGCTATTTGGCCATGATTTCTTGAAAAGATCCTTAATTCATGATGTATTATGAGTTTCTAAGTGTTCCTCAAGTTTTGATGCTTAATGATTGAGTTTTGAACTTGGAGATCAAATCTGGAAATTCTAGAATTTGCACCTACACTCGAGCAACCACTCTGAGTGCGTGCACTTCCGCTCGAGCGACCTGAAGCCTGCTCGATCATGAAATGCATGTTCCCAGAAGTTCATATGTTTTGCAGATCACTCGAGTGACAAAAGTCACGCTCGAGCAAAGGTCTAAGTCTCACGCTCGAGCGGGTATCGAGCGTCCGTCGAGCGTGAAAATCAAGCAACCAGTACTTTTGTCAAAAGTTTGCAGACCACTTGAGCGAAGAAAGTTACGCTCAAGCGGACCCTCACATTTTGCATGTCCGCTTGAGTGAGGAAAGCCACGCTCAAGCGTGGACCCTGTTTTCAAGTACATTTTTGTATCCTCATTCCATCGTAGGCATTCCTAGGCCAAGATTAAGACACCATAATGACGATAAAGGCTAGAAGCATACTAAGAACAATGAAATAAGTTATGTACACTCTGAACGTGTGTTCCAACGTGTATCTGTTATGTTATGTAGGTCAAGCGCCACAAGACATCTGATTTGCTTATTTTGTTTGTTTACCTTGGAGCCTCTATTATTTGTGAGTAATAACTTTGTAAAGCTATGTTCAATTATAAGTATTTTCTGAACAATATGAGATGATCTGTTTCTAAAATATTATTTTCTGTATGAACGAATGGTTGTCCAATGTTTCTGAAATGTATTCGTGGCATTCTTAGCTTCAGATGACATCTGTTATCTGTTCTGTTACGCCCTAATTATGGGTCAACTGTACGTCTCATGAGCCAACTGTTATGGATCCTTATGTATACGTCCCATTTATGGGCCAACTGTACGTCTCATGAGCCAATTGTACCTTCTCCGTGCACGTGAGTCAACTGTATGCCTTTATGGCTGTCCTTTTATGGGTCAATTGTATGCCTTTATGGCCATCCTTTTATGGATAATCTGTTTTTGCTAGTGTTAATGAATGTGCCACGTTTATTATTCACTGGGCTCCAGCTCACTATTTATATTATGTATGTAGGTGAGCAGGCACGTGACCAGGCCCGGAGTTGACGGCCTATGTTTCTGTTTTGTCAGCCAACTACCGTGCCTCCTGAGGAGGTTCCTTTTGAGAGGGTTATGTCAAGGCTTTAGTTGAGCTTGTTTTGTATATATGTACTTGGGCTAAGTAACCTTTGACCCTATATGTGTAATTGAGTGACGTAAGACTAATGTATTTTTGACGTCACATCTGTATATATATATAAGTTTGGTTTGAAAATTTCTGTCCCATGTATGTTTGCACAGCTTTATGGACTATGTTAATTTTGTATATTTGCTTCCGCAGCCCCTATCATATGTTATCCTGTTCAGAGGCCTTTGGTAATCCTAGGATTACTGGCCGGTTATAACGCTAAACCCATAGAGGTGGGTTTGGGTCGTGACATGTCTTCAGTGTCAATTTGGGTGACAGAAGCTTTTGCCTTAGCCTTTTTTACCTTTTTTGGTTTTGGTTTGGGTTGGGATTAAGATAGAGAAAAGGATTGAACTGTAACAACTCCTAGCAAGTCGGTCAAGAGGTCTTTAACAATGGCTTTGCTGCGGCGCATGTCGTCAGAAGTGGCAGCAACAGTAACTCGGGTGCCAAAGTGAATGGTAGGCAGTGTGGTGAGAGGATTAGCAGGGTCGTAAGTCGATGCCTCAGATTCTCAATGTCTGCGACTCCGAGTTCTACCGGCTGGTGCATTTGCTGGGGAACGACGTCAGCGTCGGCGCTGGGATGTCAGGATAAGTTGGAGGGCAAAGGTGGATGGTAGCTAAACTGGATCTAAAAAAGAGGCTTGGTCTAGCTTTGGCGATGAAACAACTGGTGGGGTGGTTGTTGATCGGGAAATCTTACTTCGATGGGGAACGTCAAACAAAACAGACTTGTAGGTCGGGATATAATCAAGCAGCAAAAGGGCTTTGCGCTTATCAATATCCAAACCTAGAAGCCTTTTAAGATCAGGGCTGGGGAGGAAAGTTTGGCAGAAATCCTTTGATGGCTGGGAAAGAGCTGCAAAAGAGAAACAAAAAGAAGACATTAGTACAGATAGATGAACTAGCAAGTCTTAGTAAAGGTAAATTATGAGATGACTTAGTTCTTACCATTACCTTCTTTAAATACTACTCGGCATAGAGGAAAGAGATGAAGATCATCATTAGGAGCAAACTCCCAGTTGCCCGAGACGATCAAGTAATTATCTCCAATACCCTTGTTGGAGTTTGAGTGGTCGGCTATGAGTTTGTAGGCGGTGGATTTAGGCTTGATATAATATATGTAGCCTTTTTCAAACTTAAGGCCACACATTGTGTAACAGAATTAGATGTCAGCTAGTGTAATCCTAGCATTTTCTCGGCGTGCTAGGGCGATTATACCGTTGATAACCCTATAGGAATTGATGGCTAGCTGCATGGGGTTGAGTTTGTAGTAGTGGAGGACTTCCCTAAAGAGAATGTCTAAGGGAAACCTGAGTCCACACTCTATGAAGGCAACTACTAGGAAGGGCGTGAAATCTCCATCAGATATGAGAGAGTCCTCTTTCCCAGCCAAACTGAGTTGAATGTCGACTGGGATGGAGAACTCTTGTCGGAAGTACTCTAGTTTGGCCGGGGTGTCTATCCTCCACCTAAACATACCCATGATGTTGGTTTAATGAAGTTGGTACAAGATTTCAAAAAAGAGTGATTGGTATAGGTTTGAAGATCTCGGCTAAACCCTAAACAAGCACTAGGGCAAGGGTTTTGAAGATCTAAGGGGAATTTGTTTCAATTTTCCTAAGAATGTGATTTCTAGCAAATCCCAAACCCAAATCTACAGAAACAAGAATCAAAGGCCAAGAATCTGAAAAACAGAAAAAGAAAATAGAAAAGGTACCAAGAAGGAATTAGAGGCAAAACTCAAGAATCACATGAAGGAGAAAGAAACACAGATATGGCAAGATCAGTGCTAGACATTTAAATATAACCAATACAATATGCCAGGGATGTGATTAGTAATACGAATGACGATCCAAGGAATTACAAATCCACAAGGCACTGAGTGAGTGTGTGAAGGCAATGTGCACGAATAACAAACAATTGTAATTAACAGTTGAGAGACATAGTGATAAACTTCAAAATTCAAAGCAGATTCAAGAAATTGATTCGTGATACAGCTGTGAATACAAGATTCAATGACAACGAATGCAGTAAAAAGAGCATACGGTGAGTTCAGAGAAGAAACATATGCAAAACAGTACAAAAACTAACTAGAAGGAAAGAAGAAATTAGTGACTTACCAAAGAAACAAACGCCAGGATGAAGATTGCCGGAGTAAGACAACGTGAATGGTTGGAAACAGATGATGAAAAGATCGCTGGAGGAGGTAATCAGAGCAAGTGTAGAGCTTCGAAGGTATGAAAATGGCAGAATCTCGAGAGCGAAAATTTGAGCACAAGAGAGGGAAATGCAAGAATGAAAAGTGAGATGACAGAGAAAGAGAAGGAGTTTTGTCAAAAAAATGAAAAGGTGGTAAAAATGTATTGATAGTGCCTTGGGTGACGTGCCTATCAGGCGGCGTGGACTGAATCGACATGACTTCGTGGCGCGTGCCAGGTACGAACCAATGGGGAAGAGACCTGTGGAGGAAACGATTGAAAAGACTGTGCGTGCCAGTTCATGTGCAATTAGAACTCTTGAAATTCTTGAAGCAGTGAGGCCATAACCTCAGCTAGAGGAGCGATTTCAGTTAAGATACTTAAAGAACTTGATTCTTGGTTCTTGGTTCTTGATAAAATGTGTAGCAGAGTCTTGGTTACTTGAAGCCGAAGAGTCATGATCTCGGTCGGAGAGATGAATGGATTGTTAGCCAACATGCTATGTGGACAAACGATGTAGGTTCCATCATCTCAGGTTACCAAGGTAATAGAACCTAGGGACAGTTGTGGGGAAATATTTTGAGGTGATGCCACGTGGCGAGGTGACACCGAAGTGTCAACTGAGGTGCCACGTGGCCTGGTCATGTTGCCGAGATGATCTCAGATAGGCCAAGGTTATCTGCGGAGATACCGAAATCTGAGATGAACAAATAAGGGACAAGAGTCCTAGAACAGGAGAGGATTTCATTCTGAATAAAGATGAGGCTCAAGAGGAGTTTATCTCTATCTAAATAAGGGTCCAGGATGAACATTGAGCTTGAGTCCCCTGAAGCTAGGCTTCTAAATGGATCAGGTCAGTGCCAGCTATAAAAGTAGGGCACCCCTGTAGGTCTCATGTATGGGTAAGATACTGTGAGCAGTAGATTGTGAGTTTAAGTACTATTTGATATCTTTGAGAGATTACTAACTTGATCGTCGGAGTGCCCCCGAGTAGACAAACCACCGCTGGATTCTCATTTTCTTGTACAGGTTGTTAGGCTTAATCTATTCTGCCGGTGCTCTCCAGTTGAGTTCCCCGTTTGGTTGTGTGGTTAGAAATCAACACCCATAATTTAAGATAAGGGACAAGAGTCCTAGAATAGAGGATGATCTCATTCTGGATAAAGATGAAACTCAAGAGGAGTTTATCTCTATCTAAATAAGGGTCCAGGATGAACATTGAGCTTGAGTCCCCTGAAGCTAAGTTTCTAAAGGGATCAGGTCAATGTCGGCTATAAAAGCAGGACACCCATGTGGGTCTCAAGTATGGGTAATATACTGTGAGCAATAGATTGTGAGTTTAAGTACTATTTGATATCTTTGAGAGATTACTGACTTGATCGTCGGAGTGCCCTGGGTGGACGAACCACCGCTAGATTCTCATCTGCTTGTGCAAGTTATTGGGCTTAATCTATTCTGCCAGTACTCTCCAACTGAGTTCCCCGTTTGGTTGTATGGTCAGAAATCAACACTCACAATAACTTTACTTATTAGTTTTACAACAATGATATATCCCTCTAAAACTAAGTTCTAATTGAGCTCTAGTGAGGTGAAAAATAAAAAAAAATAAAAAAAAGACCAAAACATCACATCAAATGGACCCTATATACACATTAGAGCTCTCAAATTAGAGCTCCAAAACATTTCCCTTAATTTTAATCCTTCACCATTAAAATTGCGCTAATAAATTTATAATTTTCTTACGATAAATTACAAATACACTCTCTAAGATTTGATTAAAATACGAATCGTCCATTGTGATTTTGAAAATTATATTTCACCCTTTCAGGTTTCTAATTTCATAACAAATTGACAATTTTATTAATAAATTATTAAGTCAATTAACAAGTTTTAATGATGTTAAAATATGTTTCAATTAATAATTTAGATAATTTTATTATTGTATAATAGAGTAATTATAAATTTTATTTTTTTAGTTAATTCTGTTAAATAAAAAATCTAATAAAGAGATATTTATAATTTTTTAAATTATAAGAATAATTTATATTTTAATCAAATCTCATGATATATTTATAATTTATTTATTTATTTTTTTTAATTGATCAATAACGCACGTGGAATAGTATCCGTTGCACTTCAACATTCCTTTCCGTCCACATGCTTCCAAGTGATGAATAAAACCAAGAACAATTGTTGAATGTGTCAACTAATTTATGTCGGGTCACTTTTTTGTTCCGCTTTGGAAACAAGGGGCTGCGTTACCCACCCCAAAAAACAAGGGGCTGCGTGGGAATCGGAGCTGTTTGGCTTCCAAAAATCTATTTTGAATTTATTCAAGATCTCTGCTTGTGTTTCTTAAAATGATAATATTATATGCATTAATTAGTGTATTAATTAATATATTAATATTAATTATGATATTATTATTAATTTTATTTATTATATAAATTATAAATATTAAAAACTTCTCAAATTATATTACATCATCAATTGGTACATTAGTTAGTACACTAATTGATGCATATAACATTATTCTTCTTAAAAAGCCTATTTTGATAAGTTGGTTAAAAGTTAATTGTTTAATTTTTTATATCATATTATTTTTCTATTTTTTTTATACATTTTTTTAAAAAAGTAAAAAAATATCAAAAAAATTAGTTTTTAACCAATTTCTCAAAACAACACTAAGGGGTTGTTTGGGGTGTCCTAAATAAGTGTACTTTTTGTCTTTTTAGACTAAAAAATTGAGGAAAAAAATATGGATGTTTGGTTTAACTTTTTGACTTTTTATGGAAAAATGTGTATTAAAAAATTGTATAAATTAGTGTGTAGGAGAAAATTAGGATTGAGAGTTGTGCAGCCGTAATTTTTGACTGGAATTGGTGTGGTTGCTGTGCGGGGGTGTACAGCAGCCACTGCTGTGTAGCCATTTGGGCCCTTTTTGAGGCCCATTTTGATAATCCGAACCGTTCACATTTTAGAATACATCAAGTAGAACATATCTGTAAAAAATCAAGTTAATCGGATATCGTTTACCCATTCATTCACACACATTTGTATTCATTTTAATACTTTAAATTACAATTGTTATTTATTTTTGTAGATACAAATGTGAGTGGATGAATGGGTAAACGATATCCGATTAACTTGATTTTTTACAAGTATGTTCTACTTGATATATTATAAAATGTGAATGGTTCGGATTATCAAAATGGGCCCCGAAAAGGGCCCAAATGGCTGCATAGCAGTGGCTGCTGTGCACCCCCGCACAGCAGCCACACCAATTCCTTTTTGACTTTTGGTAAATAGTTATAATTTTTTAACTTTTTGAACAACTTTTTGACTTTTCTTCAACTTGCCAAACTTGACCTAAATATAAATATAGGCTTGTTTGGTTTGTTTTTGGGAGAGTTGTCTTTGAAAAAAATTTGGGAGAGTTGTTTTAGAAATTTTTTTGTTTTGTTTGGTTGTATATTTTGAGAGATAAATTTTTTGTGGGAGTTTGGGATGATTTGATATTTTAGAAGAATTTAGTAGATGTGTGTGAGAGAAAAAGTAATTGAGAAGGAGAGAGGAGAGAAAAAAAGTAATTGATTGATGTGTAAGAGAGAGAAAGTGATTTTGGAAATTTTTTGAAAAAAATCTCAAACCAAACAATTTTTGGAAATTTCTTTTCTAAAACTCATCTCTTAAATTCAAACCAAACAAGCCCAGTATTTCCACACAGTTTAATAGTAACTTTTATATATAAATAAGGTATATATTATGTGACATCTTTTATTATTATGAGTAGCTTTAATAGTAGAGTCCACTACATTTATGTTGGGTATGTGAGAAACAATAGTGGACTACATATTTGTGATTAGTAAAAAATAATATTAGGTGATACCATGTTGATATACAAAATTATTTCCCAATTTAGGATTGTTTTGCTTATGGTTCATTTTAGGAGAAATGACAGTATAGTTGGACGGTCAATTTATTTTATTTTATTTTATTTATTTATATATATGTTATGATTTTTTATTTTTTTAATTATTTCACTGTGCAGTTATTTCCTTTTTATTTTATGTTGAATGATCTATCTTAAATATAATTATTAATGTTAATCAATTATTTTATATGAATGATTTACTGAAAGGACACCATATACTAGAGGAAGCTGATACCATTAATTGAATAAATAGAGTTTTGGATTGGCCTTTAACTTTGCTTTCATCCTTTGAACAATCCATCTTCAAAATCTTTTATCTTAAAAAATTAAATTGGAAGGTATCGTTGGGTCCGTAGAGACTCACCACAGGTTCCGTTTCAATAATCCGAATCGTTCAATGTATAGAAGTCATTGAATACTATATGCTTGTAAAAAATTACGTTGATCGGATTTCGATAGCTATCTCATCGAAGCAGATTTTTGTCAACCGTTTATTTTTTCACCGTCACTTTTTTTTTAATACAAAACTGATTTGATCATATAGCTATCGATATCCGATCAACGTGATTTTTTTACAAGCATATAGAACTCGACGAGTTCTACATATTGAATCGGTTCAAATTATTGAAACGGGAACAGTGGTGGGCTCTCTTGAGTCTAATAGTACCCTCCAGTTCAATCACAGACGGGAGGAAACCAATCGCAAAAAAAAAATCTCCATAATTATAATTTATAATTTCAAGAAAGTCATCATCACATCATTTGAGTGTAGTATAATTTTTTTGTTTATAAATTATTTTTTAAATATATATAAAGAGATATATTTTTTTTTTTTTGATTCAAATGAAATGAGGAAAACACAAAAGCAGAAATAGTTCAGAATTACAAACAGGGGCTACTCCCTCAGCCTAGCCACTCCAGTTTTATCCTCAATGAGGAGAGTTGTGACCTCCATAGGAGGATCCTCAAGAATTTTTACATGCTCAGTTTGAGGTACACCTAGATTAGCTAGAGTATCAGCCACATTGTTTCCTTCTCTCAAGGTGTGGATGATAGAACAGTGGCAGCGTTGTAGGAGGAACTTAGCATCTTCAATTAGAGCTTTGAGAGGAGAGTTTGGGTGTGGCCCTTGTTGGATCTGGAGCAGAGCTTGTTCAGAATCTGTTTCAATAACCACATTGGTCAACCCTTAAAGAGATATATTCAATCTACTGATATGTGTGACAGATATAAAAGTAAAAGAAATGATAGAGATTTTTTTTTTTTTTTTTTTTTTTTTGACCCCCACAATCCCTACAAACACATGCCAATAAGTGATAAAGAGAAAAAAAAAACAAAAAACAAAAAACAAAAAACAAAAAACAAAAATTAACCAACCCTAATACGTTGGGGGTGGCGGGGATTAAAAAAAAAAAAAAAATAGTTCTGAACCTTTTTCCAAAGGCAAAATGAAGTGTATTTACATGAGAAACCTCCGAAACCCTATTTAGATTGTATAGATTAATAGTATTGCTATTCACCGATCTGATATATAACTATCGCTAATTCGAACACGTATATTATTTAAAGCCATGGTCTTCACATGAGAAACTTCGAAAGCCCTATTTTGGTGCCAGCAGTCTTGACATCCTCTTGAACTTGTCCTCTGTACTCTCTGAAGCTAAATTTCCTGTACAATGGAGGCTCCTTGCAAGTTTGTATGACAGTCTCAATGGTAGGACAGAAAAAATATCCAACAGAAAACCTTTCTACTTCATGATTGGTCACAACCCTGTGCTCTATGCTCTTGTACACACCATTGCTCCATGCCTACATTTACAGATAGACACCAGCTTGTGCATGAGTCATTGTACAATGCATGAAGTTATACTTGGATTAGTACGTAATATATAGTTACTAACTAATTATTCCTTTGGGGAGCACTTTTATGAATTATTTGTTTTTTTTTTAGCTCAATAAACTATCTTCTCGTTTGTCATACGTGAAAAGCTTAATAAATAAACTTATTTTCCAAAGTTTAAAAAAAAAGAAAAAGCTCATTTTAACCAAAAAAGAAAAAAAAATTATCAAACAACATGACTTATTAGCCATTATAAAAGTCAAAATATCATGAGTGTTTTAGGCGCATTTGACAAGATGGTTGAGATTAATGTAACCCACTAAAAGATAAAATAGATTAAAAAATTTAGAAGACAAAATGTTATATCTAAATCATAATTATTTCACTTTTTCTCTTACAAAATTACAAAAAATCAAAAAATAATCCCAAATGAAACTTTTTTAATTAGATTAAAATAGTCAAAAAATTAAAAAATCAGGATAAAAAAATTATTTACAAACGAAACCTTAGCAACTTTATTTTTTTATTGTTTATATGCTGATTTATAAATTGACTCAATATAACACGTTTATGCGTAATTACTAAAATTATTAAATTTGTTTTTTTAGTCAAAGATAACATTAGAATAAGGATTCAATTATTTAAGAAACATACGAATTTATTACTACAAGAGATTATCTTTTTCCAAATGTCCAGGTCTCTATGTCTAAATCCACTCACAATATTGGATATATCTAAAAAAAAAATTATATCTCGAGATTTTTACACAATCTAATTAATAATGGTGAGTAGATTGATATAGGACATAGATATTTAGGGACAGAAAATCCATTGCACCATGAGCATGCAATAAGTACAAACTCAATAATCAAAGGATCAGAAAAATCAAATAAATACAATGAAGTAATAAGACTTACATGTAAATGAAGTATTTATGTATGTGTACCTGGAATAAGTCACCAATGATGATAATTAAAGCCTCTGGATTGGGTTTAACACTAACCCATTTTCCATCTTTGGCCACTTGCAAACCTCCAACATGGTCTTGGTACAATATTGTGAGGAAGTCACTGTCAGTATGTGGAACCATCCCATACACTTTCGATGATGACACTGGGCATGGTGGGTACCTGTTCATTCTCACATAACATGAGCTAGGTTGGCAATTTTTTGCAAAGAAAGTGGATCTACACCCAACATTCTCTGCTAATATTCCAGCTATTCTTTGAGCCAGCTCACAAACCACTTCAGAAAATTCAGCAACTGTTGTGCTGCAAAAATACAACAGATCTAAAATAACACTAAAAGAACAATTGAACAAGCCATGCATTCATGGATATCCACTAAAGACATAAAAAATAATAACAAGATCATTCTAAAACAAGGTTTTGCATAACCTGGGATGTACATTGTATTGGTCTCCTGATACCGATACACTCTGATATACTAATAGAAATGAAAATCGCTTGTGTATAGTTTAATTCACAATGCGCACTTGTTTCTAACTGATTCACTAAATTCACACCTGATTCATAGATGATATGACTGGGTCAACAACTATGAGATTTATTGGCAGATGAATTAAAAAAAGTTTACTACCACAATACACAATTCATGATTGCTATCCTTCAATACTTCTGATATTCGAGGAACCAAATGCTTTTGTATAGTAAGCCCTCTTTTGGGTATTTCCCAAATAAGCTGCTTATTGTTTATATCTATCACATTATCTTTCTATTTTTTATGAGTAATGCTAGCTTTCTATTTTTTATGAGTAATGCTAGGGATTATGAAAAAAATATTATGAAGATGATTATGAAAGATTCTTCATCTTTGGATTACCCATATAATAAAATACCACATACTAAAATCTTCATGATGGATTTCATGATATACTTTTCGTGATCCTTGGTATTATTGATTTTTTATACATTTTTTTGTAATAAATAAAAAAGTCAAAAAATAAGTTATACCCAAAACAACCTTTAATCAAGCCATTGTGCAAATAGCTATGTACGTCATTGTGATCATTGAAGTTTTTTCTTGTTGAGAACATAAGTAACAAATTTCTCTCTCTTAACATCTTAAATTTTTAAATGTGTTAGTGACTAATAATTTAATATAATATTAGAGGAGATAATAATTCGTGTGTTCATATAACAACGTGTGTTGAATTATATATAATGAAGTTGTTCATTTGTCTAATTGCTTAATTCCGTATTTAGTTGTCCTATTACGGAATTTGAACCTTACAGGCTCAGACTACTAGTGCAAGCAAAAATAGTCACAACTTCACAATAAGTTAACGAAGGAAGGAGTGAAATAATATTTGCACCCATATTACTTGTTGGAGTAGGATTCCCTCTAGTCTTGGAGGGGGTGTTTGGGCCTGTGAGACTTATTTCGGTCCTGTTTTAATGACCTGAATCGTTCATTTTGTCTGGCGTTTTTTGTATTTCATCCACACAAAAAATTAAATTGATTCGATAACTTAACTTGTTCAATTTATTGTTTTTGTAATAAAAAAAAATTTATGATTTATTTTTTAAAAACATAATTATTGTCTATTTTTTTTAGTGAAAAACATGATAAATTGAACAACTTATAATTATCGGATCGACATAATTTTTTTGTGAATAAAATATACGAAATGCCCAACAAAATAAACGATTCAAATTATTGAAATGAGACTCACGATTGATCACACGAACCGAAATAATCCCCATCAATCTAGATTTTGGACATGAGAAAATCCTCCTCCTTACTTGTTAGCTCATATTTAGCACTTTAAAGATAATAAAAATTCAGTAACTTTCATGCAATTATATTCAGTGTGTATTTCATTTTTTATTTTGTGGGTTGGTTCAATTGCATAGCTTTATTTTTTATTTTTATGGATAAATTGCGAAAGTAGTCCTGTAATTTAGTTTTTGTGTCATTTTAGTCCCATAATTTCAATTGGTTCGATTTTGACCATGAATTTGTTATTTTGTTTCAATGATTACAACTCTTAGCATTTTTTTATATGAAAAAATGTATATAAGTGGCATATGCCACATTTTTTAGAGTAAAATTATAAATTACTAAACTTTGTGAGTTCAACTCAACTAATTTAATGATTATTTTCTGTCAAAAACATCAATAACATTATCGATTAGACCAAAACGACACAAAATTTAAAATTAAGAGTCAAAATTGAGTCAATTGAAAATGAAGAGACCAAATGACACAAAGGGTAAAATGTAGAGACCACTCGTATAACTTTCCTATTTTTATTTTTTTGATATGCGAAAGTCAGTTGTTAGAATTTATGGGAGTTAGCCTCTCTACCATTGCAAATTATAAAATGCTGGCCTCCTAATTCAACTCTCTTAGGGAGAATTGAACCTATGATCTTTTCCTTCGAATCAAATCCTTAGGAAAATCATGATAGCCAACTAAGTTAGGCTTAGTTGGTTTGCATAGCTTCATGTTAGCTAAATAATATAACTCATTCAACAACTAAAATCTGATGAAAATTTTAAAAATAAGAAAAACAAAGCAAGTGAGAGAAAAGATTTTCTGATCTGATGAAGAAAAAAGTCAATTTTTGAATATAAATTAAAACATGATAGATAAAGTGGGAACCCTAATTGAAGGTGATATATTAATGTTATACTTTGGAAGAATGATGGTGGAGGCATCTGCATGAAAATTGGGAACTCGTCATAATAAAAATTAAGTATGTAGTATTGCTTGTTTCTTTTGAGAAGTATATGTATATACCTTAGATTACTATTGAATTCTTTCAAAACCGGTATGTTGTTGAGAGGAATATGAAAAGCTTCAGACCAAGAGAACTGCATAAAAGTAGCAGCATTAGGAGCCCCCCAACTGTAATAGTCTGCCAATGAGTTCAAAGCTTTATTCTGAAACGGTTGCCGGAAAAGCTTCACTTGCTCGCGCTGCAACCTTGCCAAGACATCGCAAGAAACACCATGATTCACAACCTGAAAAAGCCCCCACTGGTTTGCAGCACTAGCAAGCTCTCTCTTGCCCTCTTTCTGTTCCAAGTTGCAGAGACTTAAACGACTAAGATCAACAAGTGGGATCTCATATTCGTCGAGGATCATAGGTTTTTTCTCATGCACACTCTCTGAGTTAGTACCTTCTTCCGAGAAGTTTGCCAAAAGGGTCTTGTAGATTTCTTGAAATGGTGGTTCTGATTCCATAGTTACGGGATATTGAGAGAAGAATGTAATAGGTCAAGATAAAGAGATTAATTAAATTGTATAAGCTTCTAGTATCTATCTTCTACTTATCTGTTATGAGGACCACATAAATGGCACTTACTTATCCTATAATTTACCTCCTTAAAAACTTAATTTTTGACATCCTCTTCATACTAAGGAGAAATTTTTATTTTTCCTGTTCTTTTTTTATTTTTCTTCTTCTTCTTCCTCCTCTTTTCTTCATGCTACAAGATTTTATAACAAAATTATTTTCAAACCCAAGATGCAGGAGTTCCTACACCCTAAATAATGTGACATCTTAATGTTAAAAGATTTTACATGTTTTTGGAATCCTATTGAGCTTATTTGGTTCTGGTTTTCAGAAAATTCTGCTTTTTTATTTTTTATATTTTAATGTTTTCAATGAATTTTTTAATATTTTAATCAAATTTAAAAAAAAAAAATTAGACACACCTAATATAAATACACTTAAAAAGTATAATATTTGTAAAAAAAAAATCTTAAAAAATACAGTAAATACCAAAAAATACAAAAATTCAGTACGTTTTTCGTATTTTTGTGTATTTATTAATTTTAAAAAATATTTTTTCACAAATATTTTACTATTTATATACATCTAAGTAAGGTGCATCTAAAAAAGTAAAAAAATTGCTCAAAATTTAAAAAATATTCACTAAAAATAAAAAAACTCAATTTTCAGAAAACAAAAACCAAACACACTGATTTATTTTAGGTAACTTATGTTTTTTTTTTTTAATTAAATCATTATCTAAAAACATAAAATTTAGTTTTGATAAATTTTACTTGAATTTTTTTCTTTCTTTATTTGGGAGATTTGTTCAAAACTCTCTCATAATAAAATTTTAATGAATTAAGGACAAAAAAAAAAATTCTTTAAAAAGTTCAACACATACTAGTATTACATAATATTAAACTTTAAAATAATATAACTTTTGATCTAAATGTCGGTTTTTAATAAAACTAGCATTTTTAGAATTCTCTTATCAAGATCTATCAAATAAGATCTATGTTGATTATGAAATTCTTTAAAAAAAAAATTATTACCGTCAAAATTGATGTAAATAATAACATGTTACTCTGACAATATTGTCCAAAAATAAAAGAGATAATATTTTACTTTGTCCTTACTCAATTATGCGCCTCCTCCTTTAGGGGTTTGTGAAGTAAAATAAATTAGGCACTCCTTTTCACCCAACAAGGGTCTAATAGAGGGATTTTGACTAAATTTCCTTTCTTTCTTTTTTTTTCACAATCAAATTGTTCCAAAATTATATTACACAATTAATATCCGTTGAAAATCTACATACATTAGGCAACATTGTATGTCATAAAAATATAGAAAAATTCTCAAAAAAAAAAAAAAACTAAAATGTGCCATTTTTTATTTGTTTTTAGTGAAAAAAAAAATCAAATTTATTCACAAATATTTTAAAGTGCATCACATCTGAAATTTTTTTAATTTTGATTAAAATATGAAAAAGTTACTACAGACAAAATAACAAAAGGAAATAAAAAACTTCAAAATTATTTTTCAAAAAATAAAACCAAACATACTTTATTTGTCAAAAATAAAACCAAACAAAATCCTACAACTCACAATGTTATTTGATGTATGTAAATTTTTAACCAATACTAAGGGATTGTTTGGAATAAATTATATAAGTGCACTTTTTAACTTTTTAGCTAAAAAGTAGAGGAAAAAAAGATAGATGTTTGGGATAATTTTTTGACTTTTTATGAAAAAATGTATATTAAAATATTGTATCAATTAGCAAAATTACCTTCCTACCCTTCTGAGCACTGACATGCTTTCCGTGCATGTCAATGAAGTCCCTCGTCAGTGCACTGTGTTGCACTTTTTTTTTTTTTTTTAAGTGCACTGTTGGAAGGGGACAAAACCAAGAGCATTTTTGTCTTTTTACCCTCTATTTATTCAACCTCTTTTTTTCCTCGCCCAAGTATGTGAATAGTCTTAATTTTTTAACTTTTTCAGTGACTTTTTGCCTTTTTATCTTTTTTAGGGGATGCCAAACACCTACTAATTGTACAATACAATTGTGGAATAATTTAATCGTATAAAAAATAAATTGATATATAAAAAACATAAATAAGTTATCTAAAATAAGTAAGATTCCAAATACAAATTTTATTGAATTACGTAATCTCTTAACCAAGGTGCTACTTGAGAGGTAAAAGCTTTCACATTTTTGATTGGAGGAAAACATCTCCTTACTGTATTTGATAATGTATATAATATGATGTCAATATGACAATGAGTCCATTGGCAATTGGTTTCTTTAATTGTATATGGCTAAACTTGAGAACACGCGGCTCCTTTATTCATCTCATGGAGTTCCCACTTACAAGTAATTAATCATCATTTAAATAAACCTCCAAACTAGTGCACAATGTCCATTTACATCCAAACCAACCATCCTTTTCATTCATACTATCTGGCATTTTGCCATTGTTTTGCTTCGTTTTCTTGGGGGGGTCAAACAGGTGGTTTTTTGTCACTATCTTTTTAATGAATAAATGTAATATAATACATAAATAAAAGATAAATGTAATATAATACATAAATAATTTTTTTTTTTTACTATCAGTGAATCTGCATTAATAAGTACATATGAAATTCATTGTTTTGTATTTATGGATAAAAAATAAAATAAAACATATATATGTTTATATGTAACAATTATTTTTTTAAAATTCATATATATGTTTATATGTAACAATTATTTTTTTAAAATTTTAAATTGCTGTAATGTTGTTCATGAAGCCATATATATTTATCACTTGACTTGACTTGTGAAGAATTAGAGGATTATGACATGATCAGTCGGCAATCCCCAAGAAAAGGGAAAATAACAAATCAATGTTGGAGTTATAAAAATAAAATTAAAAAAAAAAAAGCAAACTAATGGTAAATTTATAAAATTTAATTATTAAAATTATAATTTTTTTAATGTATAGATAATTATTTTAAAAAATACATCTAATTTGTAATTCCCCCCACCCACCCCCAAAAGGAAATCCCCACGCCTTAGGGCATCTCCGATGTTTACTATTTTTTTATTAAATTTGAGTAAAACTTTCTTCTAATATCGAGCATTCCAATAGAAAATTTTCATTTTTCATCAAACTACTAGTCGACCGGAGTGACAATTGAGAGGATGTTCGGTCGGTGGACCAATTAGTGTAAATTTAAGGGAAGTCTAAGCAAGGAAGAGGTTGTCCACAATCTACCGGTCGTTCGGTGCATAGCCCTAATAGCTATTTACAGTAATTTAATAAAAGACTAACTATCCTCAATTTGATAAAAGTTTGAAAAATCCTCAATTTGATACTGATTTAATGTTAACATTGAAGCACTAAAATTTTACATTTTTTATCAAATTTAAATTTGATGAAACAAAAGAGGAAGTGTTGAGGACGCTCTTACCACGTTGCTTAGGTGAATTGTATATATACCCCACCTTTGATTTTTATTTAAAATAAAATAAAAAAAATTTTTGGTCTAAATAAAATTTGCTTGGTATGCATATTGATGGGCCGTCAGAAGTGGTAATAAAAGGTAGCTGGAGTAGAGGGACCTTAGAATAATGTTTCGAAATCTTGACTGTTTATCAAATCAAAAAACTGATTGGATCAAAGATTATTGATTCAACAATGGAGAGTCAATCAAAATTAAATTGTGACGTTATAATCATATTTCTAATAGGAAAATACTTGGTAGCCTGAAAATAAAGGGCTCGAACAGTCTGAATAGGTGTTTACTGGACGTCTGCCCGGACGACGGGGGTGAAAACTTGTCTATCATGGTTGTCACCTTGTCGATTGCGACTGTCAGCCTTTTTGTCGGACGATTGGTAGGATGACCGGCCGGACGACCTGCAAAATGAATTTCGAACCATTCAGGCCAACCTCAAATTCGAGTTACATAGCAGTGTTGTTTTCAATATATTATTTAAATTATATTATATTTATCATTTGTGTAAAATTTACCAAATTGTAAGTTTAATCTCACTACTTTCAAACTAAAACAAACTGAGCTTAACACTCAGTTTGGATGGAGGGGCTTGGTGATAAAAAAAAATAGTGAGACTAAAATAAACATCTTCACTTGTTTGGATAATTATGTGAGCAATGATGAGAAATAATGAGAGATGGAGAGAAAAGAACTCTCACCAAATTTGTGTTTTGGTTCTCACAAAAAATGATAACATTTGGTGAGAAAAGAATTAGGTTTAATGAAAGTTTTCTAAAATACTAAAATTACCTTTATAAAAAAACATAATTTGTTTATATGAAAGATTATTTTAGTAAAATAAATAAAATACTTAATTTTTTTCTTTCTTATTTACTTTATCCAAATAAGGTAGGCGACAAATTATAATATTTTTTTCTTTTATTCATCCAAATATAATGATAATAAATTATAATCATTTCATTTCTTTTTTCACATAACCGAGAAATTACAACAATTTCTTTTATTACCTGTTCTCAGGATCCAAACAGAGTGTAAGAGACTGTTTCGGCAAGTTTCGCGAATACCGGAAAAATTCGGGCGGGAAGCATAATACTATGATTCCCACAGGCACCATTATTAAAAAGTTCTATTTATACAGAACCCATCAGACAAATCGTTTCCCAGTTTCCCTAGACTCCAACATAGCGAAGGATTGCTTCAGTTCAGTGTATGTTTTCCCCTTTTTGTATCTTCTGAACTTGATTTCATAATCTCTGCATATTTTTCCTCTCTTTGTAGCTTTCTTGACTCTCTATTTTGATTTTCTTTTCTTGGATTTCTTTACTTTCTCTAGAGAAAATTATGAATATATGGTGTATTTGTGTCTGCTAGGTGTTCGATAAAATGCCATAAACAGAGTATTTGTGTCTCTCTCTGTTTCTATCACTGTATCTATCAGGTTGGGGTAAATATCTTTTTTTTTTTTTGTGTTTTCTTTTTTATCTTGACTGAGTTGTTGAAGCTATAAACAAACCTATGTAGAAACTGTAAAGAACTTATTTGGGTCTTTTTTTCAAGATTCATAGTAAATTTTTTTTTTTGGGATCTTGACCGAGTTGTTGAAGCTATAAACAAACCTATATAGAAACTGTAAATAACTTATTTGGGTCTTTTTTTCAAGATTCATAGTATTGAAAGTGAAACAGTGACTATTGTACTAAAGTGCCCCGTTTCCGATTGGGAATAAGTTTTTTTAGCTTAAAATCAAAAAGTTATTGCAAGTTGTTATATCACACTCTTTATTTTTCTACACATATTCTCGTAAAAAGCTAAAAAATCAATCAAAATAGCCAAAAATTCAATTAAAATAGCCAATTTTCAATATTTACCGTACCATTGCAAAAACCCGTATCTTGTTTGATACAGGATTGACAACTTCGATTCAAACTGATAACCTACGGTTCATGGCATGTTTATCATGGCTCAAACTTGTCACTCATATTCTGTTTCCTTGAGACATTAATTTCTTTAGTTTCCATTACTGAATCCGAAGACATTCATATAACAAAATAATTTTATCTCACTATCTACCTCAACAAGTTCTTCATTCAAAGCCGTACATCAATTTATTTACTGGTGACCAAAAAATAAAGATTTCATCTAATACAAAGTGATCAGCATACCTCTTTTCATTTTTCAAATTGAAACCAGCTTCTTCCTTTGATTTACACAAACTAAGGATAATAATCTTATTAAAATATGATATGAAGCATCATTAATCCCGCCTGAGATTGCTTTGTTTTACCGGTAAGGAGAGCTACTGCCTTGTAGTTTTATGAGGGAATGGTATGCTCCGCCGCGCCCTAAAGAAAGCAAATCAGAATGTGAGCCTTGCTCCACGACTTTCCCTTCCTTGATCACTGCAATGGAATTGGATTTTTGTATTGTGGATAGCCGGTGAGCCACCACAATACATGTTCTACCAACCATCATCTTATCGAGTGCTTCTTGAACTAAGTTCTCCGATACACTGTCAAGCGCGCTAGTTGCCTCATCGAGCAGCAGGATTGACGGGTTCTTCAGTATCGCTCGAGCTAGTGCTATTCTTTGTTTCTGGCCTCCTGAAAGTTGGATCCCTCTTTCTCCACAGTAAGTCTCATATCCATCTTTCATGCCACTGAAAATAGACAATAAAAAACCAAACCTTTACTAGTTCATGCCTTTATAGAAGGTAATACTTAGCCCAACTAAATTAAAATTGAAAGCTTTGTTTGGATAAATGGATCTCAAATGAAAGGTTTTAAGGTAAACTATGTAAAAATTGAATTTTATAACTTTGCATACCTTATAAATTCATGTGCATTGGCAAGCCTTGCCGCCTTCCTTATCTCAGATTCCCTAGCATCTTTTTTCCCATAGGCAATGTTCTCAGAAATAGTTCCTGCAAACAAGGTTGGTTCCTGGCTGACTAGTGCAATGTGTGATCTCAGGGCTCTCAGATTATAGTCCCTTATGTCCCGTTCATCTATAGACACAGACCCCTTCAATGGATCGTAAAACCTCTCAATAAGCCCAATTATGGTGGATTTGCCAGAACCACTCTGCCCCACTAGTGCTACATTAGTTCCTGCTGAAATTTTGAGGCTTAGCCCCTTAAAGATGAACTGATCAGGTCTTGATGGATATGCAAAGAACACATTTTTCAGCTCTACGCGGCCCCTAATTGACATTTTATTAGCATATTGCTGCCATGAGTTACCTGGGTCAATTTCACTAGTCCTGTCTAGTATTTCAAAAACTGATCTCACAGCATTGCTTCCTCGAGATAAATCTTTAGTCATGCTCCCTGCCTCTGCAATGGTGTAAGCAGTGAATAGCAAAACCAAGAACGCTTGAAAAAGGCGCTCTGGAGTTATCAATCCTTGCACTAATAGTCTCCCTCCATACCAGTAAGCTAAGGCTGTAGAAGCTATTTTCAAGAATTGGGAGCTAAACAGGCCGATGCCTGAAAACCAGGACTGTCTAATACTCTCCTTCTTAGGGCCTTGTAAGGTGGCTCGAAAGAGCCCCAATATTCTTTTCTGAGAAGAAAATGCACTTATAGTTCTATGGTTAATGACAGCTTCACTTGCTAGTTGGCTTCCTTCCTTCTGTGCTTTTCGGGCTTTTTCAGACATACTCTTTAACACAACACTCCTTGCATAAAAGCTGCCAATGAGTAATGGTTGTGCTGCAATCATCACAAGGGCTAGCCTCCATGTTAGCACGAGCCCCAAAATATAAGCAAAAGTTGCTCCGAAAAATGCTTGAACCAGCAATGACATGCGATCGCCAACAAGGGAACGGACAATGTTAGCTTCGCTGGATAACCTTGCACAAATGGCTGCACAAGTATTCTCATCTTGATCGTACCATCCAATCTCAAAAGTCATCAATTTTTCAAGCAGTTTCTCTCGTATCCTTTTGGTTAATTTTTCCCCCATTATTGCGAAATTGTAGTGTTGAAGGAGATTGGTAACCAAATTGAAAACCCCAAGACCTACGAAAACAAAAGAATAAATTCTGGCATCAGATCTCATCTTAGATTTATCAGTGTGGAAGTAAACTGAGATTAGTGCTCCCACGCAGTAAGCGTTTATGGGTTGCACAGCTCCAGAGCCAATAGCCCCTATGCATCCAAGCAAGGCTCTACCCCACTCCGGTTTATTCATTTTTAGTAAACGCCATTGGGAAGGAGTAGGTTTACGTGGTTGGTCCAAATTTTCATCGTCACTATCATAAGAATCGTTGAATTGGACAGAGTACGGTGCACTCATGGAAAATGCAGGGCTAAATGGTTGCAATACTGGGGTGCCTGGAACACTTGATCTCGTGCTCATTGGGCTTGATGGAAGAGCCATCCTGTAGTGATTTTTTATATCCCGGCTCCTCATGCTCAGTGGGCTTGGTGGAACACTGTAGTGATTTCTTTCATCTTCTTGATGGGAAAATTTTGACACTTCATTTTGCATAGTTGATTGCTGCAACTGCACCATTCGGTAGTATTCCCCACCCCCGCCCTCTTCACCATTCATTTGCACCAGTTCATCATGTGTACCTGATTCAACTACTTTTCCTGATTTTAGAACTACAATCAGACTAGCCATTCTAATTGTGGAGAGACGGTGCGCAATGACAATGGTTGTCCGTCCCACTGACGCCTGGTCAATGGCTTCCTGCACTGTTCTTTCAGATTGTGAATCCAGTGCACTTGTGGCTTCATCAAGCAGCATGATTTTGGGTTCTCTAATCAAAGCCCTGGCTATGGCTATCCGTTGCTTTTGCCCTCCGGATAATTGCACTCCAAACTGTCCAACCTGAAAATCCAAAAGAAGAGATTCAGGGCACGAGAGTTCTGCTAAAGATCTAAATTTGGCCATTTCATAGAAAAAAAAACACCAGTTTTTGAGTTTGGTGGGTGGAATTCAACTTACTTGAGTTTCATATCCATCTGGCAACTTAACAATGAAGTCATGAGCATTTGCAGCTTTTGCTGCAGTTACAATCTCGTCCATTGATGCTCCTTCCTTCCCAAACAGTATATTTTCTTGTATGGATGTTGCAAACAGGATTGGTTCTTGATTAACCAGACCCATTTGTGATCTGAACCATTTAACATGGAGTTTTCTTATTTTGTATCCATCCAAGAGAATCTCACCTTCAATGGGATCATAAAATCTTTCAAGCAGTGAAATGATGGTGGACTTGCCAGAACCGCTGCCCCCAACTAGGCCTACAGTTTTGCCGGCTGGAATTCTAAGATTCAAACCTTGTAAGATTGGAGTGTCTGGTCTTGATGGGTAACTGAAGTAGACGCCTTGGAATTCTATTTCTCCTCTCACATATGATAAAGCCTTCCCCTTTTTATCTTCAGAGTCAATGGCAGGTTCCCGGTTGATCATCTCAGTAATTCGAGTTGCAGCAGCTTTTGCCTCTGTTATGGCAGTGAGATTTGGAAGTGCGGTCAAAATATTCCTGCAAGAGTGAAACATTGAGTTTGGAAAGGAAATCAAGTTAGAGAAGTCCATCATCATCTTTTGCAATTTATATCATGGTTTTAAATATCATCGGATTTTTGTCTTTCCGATACTGAGTGACCTCGGTATACTGGTTAAAATGAATATTCCATGAGTATCAGCCAGTTCTCCATATGTATCAGTACATGTGCAATTTATGAGCCGATTTACAGCTGATACGACTGATTCGGCTGCTATAAAACTCCATTTTATGACTGGTGATTTCAAAAAATTCACAACTGCGAGACACAATACTCTGATACTGTTACTTGATATCATGATTTATATAGAAGTGATAGAGATTTATAAAGAATCAATAGAGCAAGATGGCACGAGATCCTCTATCCATGAAACCCTCCGTCTCAACACATTCCCAGCTATGGGATCATGTCTCGAGATTTCCATGTCTTGAGATTTTCACATGATCTAACTATTGGATATGCATTAGGTCAGAGGGATTTGGGTACCGAGGATCCCTAGCCGTGAAAGATACATAGTAACTCACAATCCTCCCATAAGAACATTGAATCCAGCGACAAAAACATGACCACCCTGTTCTCCTTTCTTGCTAACCAGAATGGATCCAAACCAAGCCTGAAATGCCCAACTAACATAAATGACTCCCATGCTTCCCATCATCAAAGACCTTGCAAAGCCAGCCTTGATTCCTAGCTCCATAGTTTTTTGAAGTGCTCGGCTGAATCTTTCTAGTGTTTGATGTTCTCCAACATATGAATATACAATTCTTATAGAAGAAATTGCCTGTTGTACAATCCCACCAGCAACCCCATAAGATTCAATCATCTGCATACTCACATCCATCATGAGCTTCCCGAATCCGAGTCCAGGGACGATGAACATTAAGGTGAATGGAATAGCAGCCAATGTAACCTTCCATGACAGGACAAAGGCAAATAGAAAGCAGAAGAAGAAGCTTGACATGTCAGCAACGCAGTCTGGTATCTACAAGTAAGAAACAATCAGATTTTAGTTATATAAACAAGATGGAGATGAAGAAGAAGACGATGATGCAACCAGTTTTCTTTGAAAGCCCCCATGTTCGATTGGAAATAGCCCAATGATCAAACATCAAAGCATACAACTTTGTTTTGATCTAAACTGGTGTGATCTAAGCTCAGTCTTTCATTTAGCTTGTCATTTTTGAAACTTTCCTGGTTTAGGAAAGTTCTGTTTTAGCAATTACTTCATTTGCTTTGACGTGTTTAAAATTTAAGCTTCACTCAAATGTGCTATTATTAAGATTGTTTTATTTTGTGTATTTAATTCATAATTAGTGCGGAAAGTATTTAATTATTTGTTTCCTAATCATGTTAGAAATTGCTTTGGTCTAACAATTTTGGCAATTATTATTATAATTTAAAGAGTTATCTTCTTCTGAGTGTTTTGCTATTGTTCTTGGTGCATGACCCCTGATTCAAATATATATATATATATATATATCTATATAATAAAGTAGGATAGTTTTTGAATTTGTCCTACACACATTTATCCTACTAGGACATTTGAACGGTTCAGATCTATTCAACTTATAAAATAGCGGTTGAGATATATTTTTCAAAAAATATCCTACATGTACATTTTTTATTTTCTCGCTTCTCTCTCTTACTTTTTTTCTTTTCTCACCCATCCTTCAATGATCTCATGATCCCACCTTCCTCTCTCTTTTCTTTTTATTTTTTTTTTATTTTTTTTTTATTTTCTTTCATTTTTATTTCTCTCTATTTGTTTTTTATTTTTTTTATTCTCTTTTTTGTTCACTTATTTTTTATTCATATTATATGAAAAAGTTTGCAATACTAGAATTAGGAGCCAAATTTTACTGTGTAGTGGAGATTAAATTAATGAATTTTATTGTCCACAAATTAAACGAATTTGAACAATTAATTATTATTTTAAAATATATTGAATACATGATAGACTTCATAAATTTAGATCTTATATGAATCTTCAACATATTTTAATAAAGTGGGACAATTTTTGAATCTTCAACATATTTTTGTCCTACTAGGACATTTGGATGGCTCAGATCTGTTTAAATTATAAAACAATGGCTGAGGTATATTTTTCAAAAAATGTCCTATATGTACATTTTCTATTTTCTCGCTTCTCTCTCTTACTTTTTCATTTTCTCACCCATCCTTCCATGATCCCATGATCTCACCTTCCTCCCTCTTTTCATTTTATTTTTTTTATTTTCTCTCATTTTATTTTTCTTGCTATTTGTTTATTTTTCTATGTTTTCCTTTTTGTTTAATATATTTTACATATATTTCCATATAATGTATGTATGTCCCGTAATACACTAGGTCATTACAAGCATACATACAATTTCCATATAATTATATAAGCAAAAGCATTATTGTATGTATGTCCGTGAAAATTATATGTATGCCAGGTAAATCTATCTATTTAGTTATATATTGTATAAACAAAAACGAGTTTTCGTGAGGAGTTTTATGAGAATTCCAAAATTTTAAAATAAATTTGTGAATTTATCAAATTAAAAAATAAATTTAAATACTATTGGGATTACAATTATATTCTAATCTTAACATTATTTATACCGTGTCTTCAGGCACAAGTATACACTAGCATATATATAAGACACTACCTGGCATTACCATGTGGTGTCTTACATGTTATTAGGTAAAATACCAACATAAATATGGTGGGCTTACCATATTAACAAATTCCATTGGAACAGGAGACTCAAAAAAATAAAAAATAAAAAAATAAAATAAAATTTGAGGCAGTGGCCTTGGGACGTTTACCTTGAAGGCCCCATTAGTTATTTATTTATTTGTGTGTGTGTGCGCACGCGCAATTAAGATGATAATAATGAAATTATATTGAAGGCCCATTTAAACTACATTTATTTTTCTTCACCTATTCTGTGTGTGTGTGTGTGTGTTTTTCTCTTCTCCTATTCATTAGGGGTGTAAGCGATTTAGTTTGGTTTTGTTGGGGTTAAAGAAATTTTAGCACCAAACTAAATCCTTCAATTTTATTCATTGAGAAGCTGAAATGATCACATTTTACAGTTTAGTTTTGTTGGTTTTCAATTTTGTAAAAAGTAATGGAATCTCACATAAAAAAAAAAAAAATAATAAAAAAAATATTAAAAAAAAAAAAAAAAAACAGAAAGGAGAATGTGGAGATGCTCTATAAAAGTCTCCCATTTAATGAATTAAAAAAGACACATTAGAAAAACTTGCAACAGATTGATTAGTAATTTTGCATCACAAAAAATTTAAAAAATTAAAAACTCAAATCAAACAAAATGTAATATTAAAAAAAATTATTGTTAACATTTAAGAAATAGGACTCAATTTAAAATGGGAAAATTACCAAGTCGTCTTTTTTGAAAAACGTGCAGTCTATTTAGTCCCATAACCTTTTGTTTATACCCAAAAGTCCTATAACGTTATTCTTCTTCTCTGCCTCTCCTCTTCTCTGCCTCTTTTGCTCTTTGTGATTTCAGGCGATCGTTGACGGGTAGTCATATCTTGTTTCTTCTCTTTCTCTTTCCAATATATATTCACCGACGACCGACGACTACCATCGATTGGGATTCACCGGCAACTACCGACCGCCAACTCCTTACTTCATCCTCACAGACGATAAAGAAGATATGTTTTCGACGAAGAAGATAAGTAGATCTATATCAGATTTTAGTAGATCTACATCAGATTTGGTTAGATCTAAATAAAAAATAGTTGCCGGAGTACAATCCTCTCTCTATATCCGCCTTTCTCCTTCGATCTCTTATTTTTTTCTACATTTTCTCTGCTATACACTTCTCTCTTTTCTGTTCTAATGGAGAAAGTTTTCAAGTTCTGAATAAGTTGTTTTCGAGTTTTAGTATGGGCGGTGAAAACTGTAAAATTTTGCAGTTTCAAATTTTTTTGGTGTTGGAATGAATCATGGTTTAAAATTATAAAATTTTGCAGTTTCAATTTTTTTTGGTGTTGGAATAAATCATGGTATAAAACTGTAAAATTTTACAGTTTCATAACATTCTTTAGAACTGTAAAATTTTACAGTTTCATAACATGTTTTTCAGTTTGATTAATAAGGATAAATGTTTAATAGATTTTTGCTACTTATTTTTCAGTTTCAAAACTTATTTTTCAGTTTAATCAATATTGGAGATTATTTGCTTAAACCTTACAAAAATTAAAAAATAGCATATGTTTTTCCCATTGTTGCTTTTTTTGTCGTTCAAATTTTTTTTTTCTTTTAGTTTATCAATATTTAGCACATTTTGCTATTTTTTTTGTTCTAATTTCTCCATTTATTTTTTTTTTCGGGCAATATTCTAGATATTCCGGTGAGTCTCCAATAATGTTCTTAATGTTTAGTGAACGTTCTGAACATTCCGGCAACTTCCATTAATGTTCTTAACACTCCGGTGAACTTCTGGCGATACTCCGGCGACTTTCCAGCGATACTCCGGTGACTTCCCAGTGATGTTGATCATTCCGACGAGTCTCTGGTGACTATTTGACGGAAGTCCGACGGTAGTAGGATATAACAGTGTCTGTAAATTTTTTTTTTTTAAAAAAAGGATTTTTTGGTAACAATTAAAAATATATAGGACTAATTGATGCAAATGTTTTGTTTGAGGATTAGATGGGTCTGAAACTTTGTATATGAGACTTATTGGTAAGTCCTCCATTTAAAATTTTGCCTTGGGCCTCCAAAAAAGTTGGGCCGCGCCTGCAGGAGACTGCATGACAAGCACCTACCAGGTACCCAATAATTGTTCCTTGATTCTACGGGAAGATCCATTCTTCTCGGACCAGCTTCCTTCCAATTTGGCAATAGGCTGATAGTCCAGTTAAGGGGCTGTGGCCCACTTCAGACCCACTTCGATGATTTGAATCGTTCATTTTTTAGTGTTTTTCAAGTAGATTATTCATGCAAAAAGCAAGTTAATTAGATATATTAGCCATATAATTGGATCCTATTTGCTTTTTTTCATAGCAAATATGATTTCAAGAGTACATGGTCTATTTTTTTTTTTTTAAAGACGTGATCTAATCATATAGCTATTAATATTCGATAAAATTAATTTTTTGCATAGATGATCTACTTGGCGGCCACCAAAAGACATATGATGTGGATCAATGAAGGGGGCCCAAAGTGAGCCCACAGCCCCAGTCTAATTGTTGGACTGGAGGGAAGCTCCATTCTTCTGTATATCATCTGCATCACTAAATTTTGAAAGGATACATCTGATCTGTTTATTTATTTATTTATTTTTGCTTGGAGTAGGAATATCATGCCACTGTTTTATGCACGTCTTAATAATCTTCATCATAACCATATATGTGGTCATTAATTTGAAGAGCCATGCAAATTATTTTGTTTTATGTGTTCATTTTAGAGCATAATGTTTCACTACTGTACTTCTAATCTTCATGTGGGATTTGTATGCAGCAAAAAAGAATAGAGTGGTAATGAAACCTTCTCGCCAATTGTGACTTGGATTGAATTGGAATCGGATGAGATGGTTGTAATGACTTGGAAAGTTATTGAAGAATCGGCTGCTTGGGTGTCGAAGAAACCAACTTCTTGTCTAAGCACAGATTTCAGGTATTCTGTTCTCATTCTGGAAGTCTGTCTCTCAGCAGTTCTTGCCCAACAAAGTCCTTCTGCAAGAGTACATATGTATATGCCAGCAGAAATACAAAAAACAAGATAGTCAAGCTCTATAAATTGAACGAAAATACAATAACACTGTGCACTGAAAAAGTATACAGAAAAATTATAACATATTTTTGATTTCGTTCTAGATAGACTGAACATTGCAATAGGTATACTAGAGGAATAAGAAGTGTAACGTACCAACAAAAGCAGATAGTCCAACCCCGATAGCAGCATAGAACAGCCTGAGTGCAGACTGCAATATAATACAGTAGTACCCATTAGAAGAGACTTGGAATTGATATATAGCTCTAACATTAATGAAGGCTCTGATTCTCTGAGGCAAATCTGTAGTTATTGTCATGTGTTCTCTCAATTTACCTGATTCTATTTTATATCTTAGAAATGCAAAATTTATATACCGAACTAGACATGAAAATAACATGGGTAGACTGAATTTTTTAGAAGCGACTCCAAGTTCTTTGTTTGTTTTATATGTTCCTATAATTACTGATTTTATAAGTGCCATTGTTGTTGTTCCATGCATGTTAGTAGTGTGTGAAAAGGAATGAAAATTCTATGATACACACTCCCTTTTGAATTGTGTATCATATGCACTAATTACAATATTTGTGATTTTTGGTTATGACATATTATAGTGTTAGTAATAACTTGATTATACACATTGTAGTGTTGGTTATGTCTTATTGTGATATTGGTTATGACATTATTTTTCGTTATGATCTAAGAGATTTTTGGTTATACTTTGTGGTATTTGGTTATGGCTCATTTTTTTTTAAGTTATGACTAAAAAAGATTTAGTTATGACATCTGTGGTAATCAACCCCACAAATATCATAACTTGCATATAATACACACCCTCATAGCATGACCCTAAAAGGAATGATCTATATACATACCATGTTCACATTACTGTAGGAGACACTGCCACTGGTATTGTGTTTTCCATAGTCATTGATCACTTTGCTGAGAACAAACATCATGAGAGGGACCTGCAACCCATCTCCAATGCTGCCTAATGTCCCCAATGTCATTAGCAATTTGTCTGTTCGATCTGCGTACTGGAACATTCCATCCTTTTTCCCCATCTGATCCAATATTGCCCCTTCAAGAGCGATTAACAACCCTTCAGAAGATATAATTCACAACCCACAACTCGTTAGTCTATATGGCCCAAAACTTAGCTAGCTTTTATACATGCATGATCAAGTGCATTAGACAGGTACCTATCAATATCTGTCAATAGTGGACAGTATCGATCAAATATATCAATTAATATTGATATCGAAAATATAAAATCCCAATACATATCAGTCCATACATAAAACCTTTTTGGTGCAGGCCTTGTATCGCCTATATTGTCTTTTACGCTTAGTTGGAACGTCAAAGCTGGATGGAGTGAATTAATGCAAATTTTAAAAGTCGGCTTTGTTTGTTTGCTTTGTTTAGGCAGTGGATTTTGGTTTTCTATAATTCCAACAAAGTGTTGATAGAATATGCAGCTGTTGATTGTTTACTGTTTCTTCAATTCTTAGGAGGAATGAAAAGGAAGCTTGAACTTTGAGTGATTTGGGGTATCTGCTCAATGGAATTTTGGTACAGCAGGTGTTCATCATTGTACTCCTAACATTGTTTAAGTTTCACCAAATAAGGCACCTACCTGGCTATGTTGGGAAATATTTATTTAGTAGTTTCGAACTATTATGTGACATCGTTTATGTGAAGCGAAAAATTTTACGAGAACATGCTGACTCAGGTAGTTAGGAGACAAATGATGACTTACTTAGTGTTTGTTAATGGTTTCTTGTTGGCTGTGAATACTGCGTAGATAACGTCACAAGGTACTCCAGCACTATCTAATTTTTTTTTTCGAAATGAGAACTTATCTAGTAGATTTGACTTATTACGTTGCTATCACATCTAAAAAAATGAATATTGAGTCATCGATCATGAGTATTCATAATCAAAACCACTTTTTATCATAAGTAAAATCATTTTGAATCATAAACAATACTTCATTTTGTGTGTGTGTGTGTGTGTGCGCGCGCGTGTGTGTGCACGTGTGTTGGAACTGAACATTACCTAACCTCATAAACAAGGCTGGCATCATCATCACTTCAAATTATAACTAACACCAATTTGATTTATAAGCTTAGTAAATGAGAGTTCTAAGAGTATTGATTAACAAAGTTTAAAAATAATTTTATATTTTTTATGACCCATACTTTTATTAAAAATTGTAGAATCATTTTATCATAATAATTAGGCATATTATGGTGCATAGTGTGTAACCATGGAATTGGCCCATTTTATGTTTAAAAAAATGCAATTGTTTTGATGACTAAGTCCTCTCCATCCATGCATGAAAAAGGCCAAAGAATAAATCCCAGCAAGGGATTACCACCCAATATAGAATTAATATTCCATCACCCAATATAAAATTAAAAAATGGTCATCTATCAATTGTTCACTTCTCCTTTTCCATTGTTACCATTTTATTCAACAGTTGCAAAAAAAAAGTGAACGATTGTGAAGTTTGTAATTGTTAATTCTCGATAATGTTGACTCTGCCAGCCAAAATACTATAGATTACCTTTTCTTTTGTAATTGTGGTCTCATTAAGTCATCTTTAATCTGAATTATTGGAGAAAAAAAGACAATATGGGCCAATCACAAGTCTGAGGTTAATTTGTCATGTAACAGACACTGTTTGAATGAGGACAACATCTTATGGTTAAACTTGCTGAGAATTTTAATCCTTTTTGCTATTCATTTGGCAGAAAATATTCTTCCAAAACAAATATGTTCAATACACCCTTTTTTTGGCAGAAAATATCCTTTAATGCACGATTGAATGGATTAGATGGCCAGTGATCATCATTAGGTTCAATACACCCTTTTGTTGTGAGGAGAGATCCTCACCGTCGAAGTATGATCTAGCGACCAGATTTGAATTATAGCTGATTGGATGCAATCAAGAGTCATGACCCATCCGATCAGGTTTCTGGATGCTCATATAAAGGCTAGTGATCCAACCATTCAATTATGTAGAATTCATAATCAAGTTTTGCGGTTCAATGTCTTTCTCTCTTGTTTTGAGGTTTTTTTTTTTTTTTAAAGAACTTTCTTCTTCTGGGTTATAATTTTTTGTAGATATTCATCTTTGTTCTCGTCAGCGCAAATGGAAACAGAATATCAAGTATCATTATATTCTTAAGGTAGATTTGCTGTAACCCAATTCACACTATCAGGTGAGAACAAATGTTGTATTTAAATTGAGAGATTAAACTGAAATACGTTTATACTTCGAAGATTAAATTGATACAAATTAAATATTGAAAATCAAACTGAAACACTTTTATATATTAGGGACAAAATCGACACTGAGGACTCCATCAAAAAGAAAAAAAAAATAAATAATAATAAAAAGAAGAAGAATGGTAAAAATGTCAAGCAATGAAGTTGTCAAGGGGGCCACGATCTGCCAAAGGCCTATTGAACCAAACATGACACTGTTCCATTGGCCGGCACTGCTACAAACTCGTCAGGGAAAGGGAAAGGCAAAGAAAAGGAAAACACACAGAAAATGGTTTTCTGTCATAATAAATTTCACATCACAAGAAATGATATATACAGTATTGTTTAAATTTATGATTGGCCTAACTTTTAATTTGAAGTTTGAATTATTTATTTATTTTGTAATTAATTGTTTTAATGATTTTTTTTTAAAAAATAATTGTTTTTAGTGATTTTTTAATTTTTTTTTAAGAACTTTATATTTTAAATTCTACTTGAATAGAGGCTGATTATAAAAGTAAAAAATAAAAAAATAAATAAGTGAATTTTTTTTTTTTTGGTGAATTTTTTTACTTACAGATTATTCTACACTAGATAGACTGGAAAAATAAGAACATTTGACATAACTTTGAATTTTTTTAATTAAAAATAAAAAAGCTTGAAAAAAGTAAAAAAAAAAAAAAAAATCCTTTTAGACTGGATGCCAAATCACGCTTAATTTTGAGGGTTGAACCTAGAAGGACCACGACAATCCACAAGCTGAAATTCTAGGTCTTACAGACTCTATGATACTTTTCCAAATTGAAAGCATAAAGGACAATCATAAACAAATAAATACTACTAATAATAAGTTAGTGCTATAAAATAAAATAAAAAAGTTAACAAACCAATTCATAGATCTGTCCGATTAAAAGATTTTCGATGCAGCCAGACAAAGGTATCAACAAGTTGGCTTTCAATTTTAGGACCAAAAAGTTGGCCTAAAGCCACTAACCAAAAATACAAAATAAAAACAAAAAAATTGGTCTAAACTAAAACACAAAAACAGATTAGTTATAGTCTTACAGATAAATTCAGAGGCAACTTTTTGTTCCTAAAACAAAAGAAAACGATACAAATGCATGAGAGAGAAGGCTTTCGGTAAACGAAAATGCAATTGATTGTGAACTTATCTTTGTGTTTATTCTGTGATTTTTCTGTAATTCTTTGTTACGAAAACGAGAAAAAAGCCAAGAGGAAAGCTAGTGGTGAAATGCAAAGCTACAAGCAGATGGGTCACACACCCCTTTAATGATCGGCACACACGATACCGGGAGGCTATAACAGTGACATCGATATGACCCAACCAAGGGTTAGCCCTTTTGTTATCAAGCTCTAAGACCAAAAAGTAGTGTAGCAAATTTATCAAAAACTAGAGTACTTTTCAATATCAAATTTGTAGTTGCTTCACTTGAACGGCAGACAGCTAATAAAACAATTTTTTGTTACAAAGAACCAAAACTGATTGACAGGGATGGATTGATCATGGAAAGGAGAAAAATCTTCATCATTTGTGTTATATTTGAATTATTCAACTAAAATTGCGACTTGGCTCAACGGCATATGTGGATGATATGCCCGTGCCTCCAACCTAGGTCTGTCAATGGATCGGATATATAATCTGAATCTGATCCAAAAATCCCAATTCATTAATGAATATCCAATCTGATTTCATACAAATCCAATTATTAATGGACTGGATTCAGATCAACACGACCCAATCCGATTATCAGTCCGATCCGAGAAATCAAACCTTCCAAATTTAAATTGCAAGAATAATCCTATGATATTATTTGCACCACAAATAAAATTTCTGTCAATTATAACTAGGTTTAAACTTTCTATTACTTACTATTATTATTGTTATTATTATTATTATAATTCTGCAGGAAAATCTTGAAAGTTAAGAGAAGTCAAGTCGAATTTTGAAGATTCAAGGGATAGAGGACAAGTGGCAATGTAAGAAGGTGAAAATTATATGGGTGGTTAGATGATAGTTAATAGAAGTTTTTTCCTACATTTTTTTTATATATAAATTGCCATTGATGGCTCTATTATAAAGGGGACCAACAAATCAATACATGACTTGATTTTCATTTATTTTCTATCTTCGGAGTAGATCTAATCTACATAGGAGTAGTTTAAACTTAGATAGGAGTAGTCTAAATATACTTTACCTATATTTGATCGTTCATTCAATCATTTACATCATCATCATCTTCTTTTTCTTTCTCTCTTTTTACTTGTTTGTTTTGTCAGTATTTTTACTCCAAGGAAGTCCTTGAACTTTCAAGGCATAGAACCTCAACACAATTGCTTGATTATTTTGTTATTTGGTGAGATTTTGGTGAAGGCTTTGTCGATCTAAGCCTAACAAAAATTTTACTAACAATTTTTGGCATGCCCGGTGGGACAGCGTCCTAACTTTGAGGGGGGAGGGAGGGAGGGAGGAGGGAGGGGGGGGAATGATACAAATAAAATATTAAGAAATTATGCCATCAAGTGGCATGTTTACATCTTGTGCACCCATGGAGATGCAAACCACCAATGGAGTGGCAATGTTCTAATGGGTATGAATTATTATTGGAATGCCTCATCTTTCATATATAATGATTGTCAATATTATGACAATGATTCTACTGTCTATTACCAACATAATTGCGTGACAAATAGTATGGAAAGAATAATTCGGCATTGTGAGATGAATGAAATTTATTGGCGCAATAGTGAAATTTTGGCTTTACAAGAAGAAATTAATTCTCTTAATTGGCAAAAATTTTAAATAATTTCATTATCGCCATATTTTTTGATGCAAAAAGATATAAATTATTTTGATGAAAAAATTGTCAACTTAGTTGTCAATTTTATCAAGTTGATGGAGAAATTCAACATTAGAGAAAAAAAATTAGAGAATCTTAAAAAACACAAATTTTATGTGTTTCTAAGAGGCTTTTCTAAGAAAAACTTTCTGTCCACAAAATTCATGACCAAGGAAAAATTAAGTTATGAAAATGGCATGCCTGGGGGGCAATTTTTTAAGCCATTAATTGAAAAAGAAGACCAACTTCTTTTGCCAAAAGCTATTTAGCATTTTAATCTAATTCGAGGATATAGTTTTAAGTCAAACTAAGTCAAATATGACAAAGAATGTTGAACAACCATTACAAAATGATGGTGAACATTCAATTGGAGAGTATGATTTTAAGCCAAACATGGCTAAATTTGATGAACAACCATCACAAAATGATAGTGAACATTCAACTGGAGAGTATGATTTTAAGCTAAACATTACTAAATTTGATGAACAACCATCACAAAATGATAGTGAACATTCAACTGGAGAGTATGATTTTAAGCTAAACATTACTAAATTTGATGAACAACCATCACAAAATGATGATGAAAATCTAATTGGAGGGCATGGTTTTAAGCCAAACATGGCTAAATTTGATGAAAAAACATCACAAAATGATGGTAAAAATTCCAGTTAGGGGGTATGATTTTAAGCCAAACATGGCTAAAAATTATGAACAATGCACATTTGATGAATTTGAATTTTTCAACATTGTTAATTTTGCCAAAAAATTTAGGTAGCATTTGGTAGAGTTTTAGAATTATGATTTGAGAATAGAGTTGTATTTTGAGTTTGTGAATTTTGAAATTATGGTTTGAGTGTAGAAAATTTGTTTGGTTATGAGTTTTGAAAAGAGTTTTGAATTGAGTTTGAAATTTTTGATGTGACATATAATAGTTGATTAAAAAATTTACAACTCATAACCAAACACACAACCTAAAATTCTATTCAAAGCTCATAAAATTTTTTTTAAAAATTCTGAAAATATTTTTTATTTAAAATATAAAAATAATAGGTGCCAAAAAAAAAAAAAAAACACAAACACAAACACTGTTCCGGTCAACTGGCCGGATGTCCGAGGGGATGTCCGGGAGGATGACTGGGTAGACGTGTTTTCAATAGTGGTTGTGGAATCAATTTTTAAAAGCTCTCACCAAACACCACACTCAAATCAAGGGGTGGAACTAGGATTCCAGAGCTCTACCAAACAGAGTCTTAATTTTCTAAAGTCAATTGACATTATGATTTCTATCATTCAACAATTACAATGGCTTTGTGGTTCACATCAAAAATTAATTTTGATAAAGTGGTTTACAAAAAGAAATTCTAAATTTTATTTCTATTTTTTATATAATAGTAATGGAGGAGTATTTCGATGCAGCCATATCAACAAAAAACTTTTTATATATATGGCCAATCGATTATAATTTTCATACTTTCTATTATATATTTATGTTCATACAACTTTTCAAGAATTTGAATACTCATTCTTAAAGAGTTGGGGGGCATAATTTGCACCATAAATAAAATTTATGTCGATTATTGTGAATTGTAGTTTATAGTTTTCATTAAAGATAGTTTAGTCCTTTAGGTTGTTAGTGTTTCATTCTATTAGATTAGGGTTTTATATATTTGTTCTCTGATTGATTAATTGTAAGACAAGGTTTTCTTATCAATTACCATGATATCAGAGCCAATTACAGAGGTTAGCATGCCTTTCGCAAATCATCATTGATCATCGCAGCCCTTGTTCTCTTTGTCGCACTTCGAAGCTCGATCTCTCAACTGCTTCATCTGGTTTGATTGAAGCTCTCTACCTCTGGTTCGATCGATTCTTTGGGTGACTCTGATAGGTTCAATTCTCTCTTTCTCACTTCTCTCTTTCTCACTATGTGATTTGCCTTGGTTCTCTCTCTCTGATTGCTATTTGAGGGTGATTGGGTTTGGTTATTATAAGTTCGACCTTACGGGCTCTTTAATTATAGCAACAACAACTCTGGTTGTGTGATTGTCTCTTTGCTTTGATTTTGCTGTGTTGCTTAATTATAGTACTATGGCTGCTGATAAATTACAAGTTATCACCACTAAGTTAGATGGTACTAATTATTCCTATTGGTTTTATGTAATGAAAAATTTTATAATGGGTAAAGGCATGTGGAACTATATTATTGGTGTGACTATTAGACCTATGGAATCTCAAGAAACTGAGGTTGATGTTGCTAAATGGGATAAGGAAAATGCACAAATTCTTACTTGGTTTCATAATTCAGTTCAAACTACCATTTGTGTGAATTTTTCCAAGTATTCTACTTCTAAACAAGTTTGGGACTATTTGAAAACTATGTACCTTGAGTCTAACTTTGCAAAACAGTATAAACTTGAGATGTCTATTTGCAGTGCTAGTCAGAAAGATAAGTTCATTCAGGAGTTCTACAACAAGATGACTACTTATTTGGATCAGCTTGCTTTGATGGAACCATCAGATTTGCAGTTACTTGACAGTTATACCAAGTATCGGGAGAAACAACATCTGGTTCAATTTCTTATGGCCCTTTGTGATCAATTTGAGCCACTTAGGGGAGCTATTCTTCATCGGTCTCCTTTGCCTTCTGTGGATGGTGCTGTCCGTGAGCTTATTGCGGAAGAAACTCGGTTTATGGTGGCTCATGGTGCTCCTGCTTTCCAGTTAGTTTTTCTCACTCATCCGCTCTTGCCCACCCCACCTTCTCCTTTATTTCAGGTTACTGGTAAGCCCAAGCCTCGGGTTTCCATGGATGAGTGTAGCTTCTGTCATCAGAAAGGCCATTAGAAACATGCTTGTCCAAAACTTTTGCAGCCCAAAGGTCATTTATCTGGTCCACCATTCACTAAGCCAACATTTTTAGGATCTCGCTCATCTGCCGCCTTTTTTGCACCAGTTACTGAGAATGGTCCATCTTCCAATATGCAGTCTATATTTGAGTAGTTCAAGTCTTTCATGGTGGCCAATACAGATCTTTCGTCTCAGGCCTCCGCTATAACTATCACTTAGTTAGGTTTGTCTAGTTTATCCTCTTCAGGTAATATCCACACTCGTGGATTTTTTATTCTGGTTATTCACATCATATGACCCCTATTGCATCTCTCCTCAGTAATTGTGTCTCACCTGCTTCTTCTATCACTATTGTTACCGCTAATGGTTCTTCTATGCCTATACACTCTATTAGTTCTATTTCCTTTTCCCATGTGTCTTTTTTTTTATTTTATGTGCCTCACCTCTCGCTCAGTCTTATTTCTATTAGTCAATTATCTGATTCTGTTTTGATGTTGTTTTCTCTTCTTCTCATTGTGTTGTGTAGGATCGAGTATCCAAGAGGCAGATTGGGATCGGGTGTAGAGTTGGAGAACTATATATCTTGGATAGTTTGCATGTTCCTCCAGAAGCGTCTTCTACTGCATTGTCTTCTTTTTGTTTAAACAATAAGTCCTCTTTATTTTATATTTGGTATTCTAGGTTAGGTCATATGTCGAGTGATCGTTTGAGGATGTTAGTTCGGTCTGGACATTTAGGCAATTTTCCCATTAATGATATTTCTGAGTGTCGTGGTTGTAAATTGACTAAAATGTCTGCTCTTCCTTTTAATAAAAATAGTTCTATTTCATCTTCTCCTTTTCAATTGGTTTATACTGATGTTTGGGGTCCTTCTCCTATAGTTACCAAGGGTGGTTCGTAATATTATGTGTCTTTTGCGGATGATTATAGTCAATTTACCTGGGTTTATTTGATGACTAGAAAATCTGATTTTTACAAAATATATTCGAATTTTCACTCCATGATTCGCACTCAGTTTTCTACTACCATTAAAGTTCTTCGTTCTGATTTGGGGGGTGAGTATTACTTGTCTGAGTTTGAGGACTGTTTAGCTACTCATGGCACTATTCATCAGTCTTCGTGTTCTGACACTCCTGCACAAAATGGTCGAGCTGAGCGCAAACATCGCCATCTCCTTGATACAGCTCACTCTTTGTTGCTCTCGTTTTTTGTCCCTTCTGTTTTCTGGGGAAAAGCCGTGCTCACTGCTGCATATCTTCTCAATCGGATGCCTACTCCTCTTTTCTCAAGCTCATCTCATTATGAGCGTCTTTTTGGTGTTACTCCCAATTATTCTCTTCTTCGTATTTTTGGTTCTGGATGCTTTGTGCTCCTTCTTAAACGGGCGCGCTCTAAGCTTAGTTCCCTTTGTGTCCTATATGTCTTCTTAGGGTATGGCATTAATCAGAAAGGTTATCAGTGCTATGATCCTACCACCAAAAAGCTATATCTGTCTAGGCATGTCACTTTTTTAGAAAAGCTACCCTACTACACTATACCTTCCACCACTGTCCCTATTACCAAGGATGAATTGGTTTATGTTGATCCATTTCCTCCTGATGAGTTTGTTTCTGATCTTGAGGTCTCTGCTTTGCCTCTTACTAGCACTTCTAATATCTAGCCAGCTACTTCCTCTCTAGCTCCTGCTTTCTCTGCTCCTCTTTTTGTTTATTAGCGCTGCAAAGCACTTCCGAGCTCGCCTGTCTCTAGCTCTATTGTCCCTCCAGCTGTTTCTTTTGATCCAGCTCCTCTTGCACACCGCTTTCCACAATGAGACCGTCATCCTCCGAGTTGGTATGGTTTTGGTAATACATGTTTTTCCCTTTCCTATCAGTCTTTTCTTTCTTGTCTTCATACATATTTTGAGCCCAGGTCCTATAAGGAAGCTTGTCATGATCCCAATTGGATTGCTGCCATGAATGACGAGTTAACTGCTTTGGCTAACACTCAGACTTGGGATTTGGTTCCATTACCTGCTGACAAGAATGTTGTAGGCTGTAAATGGGTCTATAAGGTCAAAACCCTTTCTGATGGGTCTTTGAAACGATACAAAGCTCGTTTGGTTGCCCAGGGCTTTTCTCAGGAGTATGGGATTGATTACGATGAGACTTTTGCCCCTATTACCAAGATGACTATTGTTCGCACTCTTATTTCTGTCGCCGCTGCCCATCACTGGCCTTTGTTTCAACTAGATGTCAAAAATGCTTTTCTGAATGGGCATCTTGCTGAAGAAGTGTATATGCGCCCTCCGCCGGGTCTCTCTCACCCTCCTGGTGTTGTTTGTCGTCTTCATCGTGCTCTATATGGTCTCAAGCAGTCTCCTCGTGCTTGGTATGAGCGATTTCACTCTGTTGCACTTCAGCTTAGTTTTCGCTCTAGTCATCATGATTGTGCTCTCTTTGTTTGGCACACTTCTGTTGGCCATGTTCTTCTTTTCTTATATGTGGATGATATGATCATCATTGGCTCTGATTCTAGTACTATTGAGGAGGTTAAGCATCAATTGTTTCAGGAGTTCGAGATAAAGGATTTGGGGTCTCTTCGGTATTTTCTTAGTATTGAGGTTGCTACTTCTTCTACTGGATATCTTCTTTCTCAAACTAAATATGCCCGTGATATTCTTTCTTGTGCCAATCTCACTGATGACAAAATTGTCGACACTCCTCTTGAGTTGCATGCTAAGTTTTCTGCTTCTGATGGCGTTCCTCTTGAGGATCCCATTTTGTATCGCGAGTAGGTTGGGTTCTTTGTTTATTTCACGTTACTCGTGCGGATATCTCCTATGCTATGCACATGACTCATGCTACTTTTGAGATCGTTTGGCTTCGGTGGCTTCTTTCTGATATGGGTGTCTCTCTTTCTGATCCAACTCCATTGTATTGTGATAATCAGAGTGCTGTCCAGATTGCCCATAATTCATTCAGTCTTCCATGAGCGGACCAAGCATGTTGAAATAGATTGTCACTTTGTCAAATGGAAACTTTAGGCTGGCACTATTATTCTCCCTTTTGTTCTCTTTTTTCTTCAGTTGGCCGATTTTTTTACGAAGACTCACACTGTTGCTCGTTTTCGTTTTCTTCTTGGCAAACTTTCGATGCTTTCTGCACTGGCGTCCTCAATTTGAGAGGGGGGGTGGGGGTGTGAATTGTAGTTATAGTTTTCATTAAGGATAGTTTAATTCTTTAGGTTGTTAGTGTTTCAATCTATTAGATTAGGGTTTTATATATTTGTTCTCTGATTGATTAATTGTAAGACAAGGTTTTCTTATCAATTATCAATTATAACTAGGTTTAAACTTTCTATTACTTATTATTATTATTGTTATTATTATTATGATTATGCAGGAAAATTTTGAAAGTCAAGAGTAGTTAAGTCAAGTTTTGATGATCCAAGGGATGGAGGACAAGTGGCAATGTAAGAAGGTGAAAATTATATGAGTGGTTAGATGATAGTTAATAGAAGTTTTTTTTATACATTTTTCTTTGTATAAATTGCCATTGATGGCTCTATTGTAAAGGGGGACCAACAAATCAAAACATGAATTGATTTTCATTAATTTTCTATCCTATGAGTAGATCTAATCTACATAGGAGTAGTTTAAACTTAAATAGGAGAAGTCGTAATGTACTTTACTTGTATTTGATTGTTCATACAATCATTTACATCATCATCTTCTTCTTCTTCTCTCTTTTTTCTTGTTTGTTTTGTCATTATTTTTACTCCAAGGAAGTCCTTGAACTATTAAGGCATAGAACCTCAACACAATTGCTTGATCATTGTGTTATTTGGTGAGATTCTGGTTAAAGCTCTGTTGATCGAGGCCTAGCAAAAATTTTACTAACAGACATACAAATTTTAAGACCAATCACTTGGTGAAAAATAGGATAAGGGTAATATCTTCCAATAATACTAGGCATCATAAAAGAAATATCATGAAAAGTCTTCATGAAGATATTGTTGGAAAAAATGGTTTTTTGGTGACTTTAATGTGAAATTAAAGTAGGTCCCAACTATTGGTTAAGGTGGGATTAAAAGGGTTTAGATTTTTTCTAACAAGATCTTTACACCACAAAAAAAAAAAAAAAAATGACCAAAATGGTGAGACAGCTAATATGTTTTAAAGACATTGTGATATCACATAGAATTTGGTTTGATCCCTTGTTTTCCTTATTTTGATTCCGTATATATTTCTGTTAATCATGGTTCATGTTATGTAATTTAACTAATCAATTAATTTATTTGTTTCGTTTAATTAGCCTATATGAACAATAGATTCTCCACCTTTAGATTAGTTTGTCGTATTTGTAGTGTTTTATTATATGTTATGCAATCACCCTAAATTAGTTTCATGAAACTTTTTCATAATATTTGTTTCATGATGCGTAATATTACTCTTTGTCTTCTCTAAGAAATAGACAAAATATTGAAAATTTATTTTTGCATTTATCTTAACAATTATAGTATGTAAGAAAATTTGCTATAAAATGAGTAGGTAACAAACAGATCCTCTACCACAAATGTGAATTGTCATCACATTTGGGGTTTGGTTTACTCTGTTTTGTCAAATTTATATATTTTGATTGGAATTATACATTTTTCAGTGCAGAGTCCCTGTTCAGTTAAACTAAACCGTTGAAAAAAAAATTGAATGAATAAAAAATACACAAGGTCTCAAAGTCTCACAAGTCAAAACTTTTGACATTGGATTAGTTTGAATACCTGAAAGTATACTGCTGAAATTTTTTGATAAATACCAAATTAGTGTATTAGAGTTGGTTATTTTTTAACATGAATTCGATTATGAAAAATAAACGGATTTACATGAAAAATTTATCTCTCTTACAACCATTATAATCTCTACAATCACATTCACAATATAATTTTTTTAACCTTTTTTTTTTTTTTTCTTTTTAAAAGATGGTGATCGACAACTATTAATGAGGTTGACCTTGTTGGTAGAAAACAATCACACATAAACATACAAAGATTTACATGGTTCGGCAATACGCCTATGTTCACGGGCAGTTGATTTTATTATATAGAGAGAAACACAAAGATTAAAACAATGGAGGAGGAGAAGACAATATTCTCACTCTACTCACTCAGTTGCTTACACCTTGATTACACTCTCTTCTGATTGCCGCACCGAACCCCTCCCATTCACTAACCATTTATAGATGCAATAGGAGAGCCAAAGTCTTCAACAAGCCATTGA